>VDFB02042439.1:0-28591 GCA_007258455.2 Sequoia sempervirens
CTCATCATTGCATTCCATGAGCTGACATCCCTTTGAAGCATTCGTTCAAATAGTTCACTACCTTGTCGTTGCCCGTTCCCCATCCACGATGTTGGGCTAAATTTATTAATTTAATGATTTATTTCATTAAAATTTATTTATTATTATTTAGTTACAAATAAAAAATTATTTGAATCCAAAGTTTTGATCTGCGATTCTGAGAATGCTATGGTCTGCAAAATGTGGAAGCACAAGCAAGGCATGTGAAATGTTTGACTGAATGCATCAAGGACCAAAATGGTGTCTAAAATATATGCTTGTATTTTTTTGTACCAACAAACCCACTACTTCACAACCAAGGCCAAAATATGTCATAATTTGGACTACATGCAATGCCCCCGCCTCCCCAATGGCATCATGTAGC
This sequence comes from Sequoia sempervirens, assembly GCA_007258455.2. Taxonomy (NCBI): domain Eukaryota; kingdom Viridiplantae; phylum Streptophyta; class Pinopsida; order Cupressales; family Cupressaceae; genus Sequoia; species Sequoia sempervirens. The sequence goes on from VDFB02042439.1 coordinate 404, forward strand.
TATTTTCTAAAAGGAACTTTGTATATTTCTCTTGCTCTAAACAATATATTGCCTTCAAAAAAATGGATATACGTGCATATTACAATGATATTAAGAAGTGGACAGTTTCTTGTATCTGTCAACCATCCATCACAAAGCTGCAAACCTTTGTAGAACACATTCTTATATTAGTGTACCTAGCTATCTTGTTTCTAGACTCACAAAGTAAAATGAGCAAGTGATATGTACACTGAAGACAATGGATTATCATCTTCTTTCCATGGATAGAGTAATGATGTTATCTAACTTCTATGACTCATAGGCAACCAAGTGTCTACCATGCCCCTAGATCGGCTTTGGGAAAAGGGATGCAACAAGCTTTCCAACTATCGGTTATGTCACCACCAAAGCTTCTTCCTTTGTGGTTGGTGATTCTAGGTAAACCAACAACATATGCTAAGTTACCCCAATATAGAGGCTCTACATCTCCATTTTGAATAGTCTGTTGCTTTAGTCATTTTTTTCTTTAACAATCAAAGTCGTGAGAATATTCTCATACCTAGGTGGTTGAGAATCTATCAATCCGTTGTTAACAACTTTAGCCATCTCCTCATAGTAAGGTGAGCAAGTAACATTAAATAGTATTCCATTTGCATAAAAGAAGTGTGGTATTGTTGTATCAACCACATCTCGACCATGCATGACATAAATTTCCAATGGAATGTAACCTACCAATGTGTAGTCTCTTGCAAGAAAACGATACATCTTGTGCCCACTAATGTCACATTTCTTGAAAGCACCTTTGTCTCTGGCACTCCAATTTATCTTCTTTATCAACTCAAAGCTTAAATGAGGCACTTTTTCCTCAACCCTTTTTTGATCCCTAATGGCTTCCCACCACTCTTTCTCATTTCGGCAAGGTTGAAGACCTTTTCCTTTTGTGTGAAAGAAATGACCCTTCACCCTTGTGTACATGTTTTGAAATGGCTTCCCACAAAGTTTACATGTGATAGTAACTATTCCACCAAAGTCTTTGGCCATTGAAACACAATCACAATACTTCCAAAATGGAATCAAACTCTATTTCCCCTCACTTGATATTCTAAACAAAAAAATTAAGAAAAAATTTCAAAATTAAAATTGACTAAACTATAAATGTTAAATTCAATAAATTACGAATTAAAATTTACTATTTTGATTAGAATTTTAGAGTTAGAAAAAAATTCAAAATAATAATTAAATATTATTATTTTATAATTTATTTGTTAACAATAAAGTTTAAAGTTTAAAAGTTAAATATAAAAAAAATTCAAAATAAAAAATAATTTATAAAATTAAATTTAAATTTGAAATTTTATAACTTTAAAAAAAAACTAAAAACTAAGTTTTTTTTGTAAACAGTCACTAAAATTACAAAATTAGAACTTTGGGCTGGAGTCATTTTTTTATTTTTTGGTTATAGTTGTTCACACGTAGCAAAGGAGGAAAAAGGTAAACGCACGCAGCAAGAAAAAGAGCAATTGGAAAGGGAGATGGATGAACTACATGTTGAACACCCAAAATACTGAGGGGTGGGGGGGAGTGGAGGGGGGCGGCATGAATCAGTATTCTATTAAACCATTTAATCATAATCCAACCAATAATCAAAACATATCTAACTGCAGCTATAAATGTAAATATGAAAGAGATCACAAGACCATATAACACATGAACACCAGGATTTTTACATGGAAAACCGAAAAAGGGAAAAACCACAGTGAGGATTAGCTCACAATATATTATAACCGGTTATAAGATATTACAGGGGCTCATTGCCAGGACTCACTATCCTTATCAGGCTCACAACCAAAAATAGATGCAAAACAAAAGTGGCTACATAGCCAAAGTGTGAAATGATGTAAGGTGCACCTTCCTTGTGCTAAATTCAAATCCTTTGAAGCTCTGAATACAAATACTACTCTGCTTAACAATCGCTCAACATTCACAACAATTTTGCCCTTATACTGATCTCACACATGCAAATTCGCAAGTTCGCACAATATCAAATCTCACACACATCACATTACATCCTTATTACCTTATGCAACTCAAAAATGTTCCACATATATACTCTATTACATCCACATACATCAATTAGGTCAACCTAATTAGATGTAGCCCTATTTTAATTCAAGATAACTTTGTCAGCTCCATACTTGATTCAAAAACATCTTCGCGCTCAAATCAAACATGCAATACTTGATTTAGGTCGGCACAGACCTAAAATAGGTCTTACTAACATGTGCAATACATACTTATTCTTTACAACACCTAATATGTATCAAGTCAGCCAAGAATTGGACCTAATCACAAAATAAGCCAACTAAACACACACCAATCATCCATATGATCATATAAGCACGTGCCATATGGAATATATGTAGTACTGACACCTGTAAACCATCTCCCAAAATTGCTAAGTTTGATTCCAAACACCGAAGGAATGTGGACCAGATTACACATACCATCTTGCACAGTATAAGCCAAAAAAAATTGTATGTCAATCTTATGTCATTTGTAACTTTTAGCCTATTCATCCAAAATCGCTGAAAACTTGATCATAGATGTATTTAGTAGTCCTAAATAACATATTGTAACCTCATGAGCCAATCTTATAACACAAGCAATTACAGACCAAATTACCATATCAAGGTATCACCAAAACTATTTACCGAATTAGACAAAACTGTCAACAAACAATGTTGGCATCAATGACAACACATCAAAGGGTTTCTTCTTCATTCTTCCAACACTACACAAGCAAGAATATGTATGCCAATAAAGGCAACATTCGAAACTCTAGCTCTTGACCCTAAGCTAAAGGATGACATAATGCAAGGCTTGAATAATTTTTTGCAAAGGGTAATGTATCATAAAAGGGTTCGGCATCGTGGAGTGGTATTTCTAATTTCCCAAGTATGATATTTAAGACATGGAGTTAACTGGATTTAAGAACTTAAAAAGATTCTCATTGCTTCATAAGGCAAAGAACAATCATGAAAACAATCAAACAATAAGGCAAGAATAGGATTCAACGACTAAACAATATAACCTCTTTGAGAAGGAAAAAAAAAAAAATCATTCGACGAAAGAAAATAATTTGAAGTCTCTAAACTTGCCTCACTACAAATGTTTCTCTACTCCATCCTTGTTGCTACATCAAAGTTGTAGATATACAAGTTGCACACTAATTGTTGTCAACGGTACAACAGTAGCACATGCTTTTAAAAGACTTTTTTTATCTTTTTTTCATTTTTCAAGTTTAGGGTTTTTTCTTTGGGAGACATGTTAAGCTACGGTTTTTCCTTGGGAAACATGTTAAGACGTGGGCAAAACGTCTCCAATTAGAATGGACATCTCTATACCCATACCAAAGACGTGCTTGAGAAGGATGGGAAACATGTCTCCCAACAACAGTGGAAAGAACTCTAAATTATCATTCTAGACATCTTATGGATTGTAACTCCCTTCTTAGAGAGGCTTTTAGTCCCACAAAATCTTATTCGGACACTAAAGAAACAATTCCCCCACCTTCTCCTTGGAGTACCATCAAGCTTGCTTTACCACTTGTCCTTTGAGCCCCACTTGCGAAGAGTCTTGTGTTGGGACTTAGTCTGACAATGCCAAATTTTGCTTGAAGTCCATGCTCCCTTATGCTCTTAGGCCTCATTTTACCCATTAAATATAATTGATGTAAAAAATCTTTGCATGGGTCTCCATTTGCCAATTTTGCCTAAGTGTTGTCCTTTGTCATCCCTTACGTGCATCGTTTGTTGGAAGTTGCAAAAATCCTAAACAAAATTCTAAGTGGGGTTATTTTCTAATCATTTCTATAAGTGTGGGCAATTTTCCAGAGTTTCAAAGTTTCCCCTCCTAGCATCCCTTTCAAAATTTCCCTTCCTAGTATGCCTTTCCTCCCAACTCCACCTTGTTCCTTTGTCCTTGTTAAGATAACAAACTTCCGCATCCCAACATACCTTTGATTCATTCCCCACCTTCATCCCTTCTCCTTGTCGAGATTTTGAGTTTACCTTTTTGGCTTCCGTTTCCTCCAAGCCCCACATTTCTCCTCTATTTGTCGTAGTATCGGATTTATCTTTCTAGTATGCTTTCCCTATGAACCTCAACTCCTTGATCCTTTACACTAAGTTACCTTTCGGATCCAAAGCTTCAACCATCCCTTTACCTTGGTATCCCCAATCCACGACTTGCAACATTTTATTCTATATACTTTTTTGGAGTTGAGATGCAAGAATACTTCTAATGTGGTACAAGGTATGAAGTATCCTTGAACTTTGTAACTCTTGCATCCCTTTCGAGTGTCCTTCCCTGCACCTCCCAGCCTACTGACATCATCCAAGGGGCAAAAATTTGGCTAAGTACGGAATTGGAGTTTATCATGGTTCACAAACCTCTGATAAGATTTGAAAAGTGCTCAATCTTCCAACAAAGGGGCAAATGGAATGTTTAAAATCAAATTTTCAGAAACTTCGTAAGTTCGCAAACTCCCCGAAACTTCGACGACAACGAAGGAATATTTTCAATATGTAGGGAAGTTCGTAAACTCCCTGAAAGTCCAACGAATCAAAGGAAAAAGGCCAAGTTTGAAATGTCAGTGAGTTTGCGAGTTCACTAACTCATCGAAAAGCTAATAAGATTTGCCAACTCATCAGAGTGCCAACAAATTAAAGAAAGACAGTGAAGAAGAAAAGTGGCTAAGGCAAGGTTGTTCAAGTTCCAAATGTCAGTGATTTCTCAAGTTGGCGAACTCACTAAAATGCCGATAAGAGAAAGAAAGGGGTGTGGTTTCAATGATTTCATGAGTTCACGAACTCTCCAAAAGGCTAACACAGTTCCAAAGAGGCTTAGTTCCTCAACAAGTGAAATAAAGGTAAATCAAATGAAGTTTTAAAGGGCGGGAAAAAAATCGCATGTTTTAAACACCACAATGCTCTAGTATGTTGCACCTACTTTCAAGGCACCATGAATGCAGTTGGTGGCTTCTCATCTACTAGATTGTCCATGACAGATTTGGGTCACTCATTTTGGGCAATATTCAACATTTGTCATAGATTTCACATGATATAGCATGGATTGCTTTCAATACTCAACAACCCAGACTTTTGTCTAATTCTTGCGGGTGCTTATGTGCAAGGTTGTTTTGAAGTGCTATATATGCATGTTTCTTTCTCTTTGTAGTGGTTAGTCATTAAGCCAATTTTTTAGTATAGAAACACCTACAATTGATTCTAGGGCCTCAAACATCGCCAATCTGAGCTGCAAATGAAGGAATACATTTTGTGAAGTGTAGGAAGAGTATTGTAAAGCACATTTACCTATAATGGTATGTCTTTGTGGTCATTTGTAATGATTCGGGGAAATCTATAGTCGCAGATATGTATTTTCTGACACCACATTTGCTAGTGTGATTGTAATGAAGGTTTGATGTATGTGTGACAGCATCTAATGCATTGCAAAGTTTTTGTGATTGTCACTCCTTTATTGCATATGGGTTATTGTAGTTGTGTTGATGGATTATTAAGTATGTCCATTACAAATGGTGAAATCTTTGATTGTCATATAAATGCCATCTAGTTCTATTGATATTTTGCTAAATATATTTCCTCCCTCTTTGTTGTCCATGACTTTGTTGCCCAATGAAGTAGGCATTGATGCATATTGGTGAAGGATCAAACATTCATCATTTAAAACAACCTCCATCCAAGTTAAAAGTAGGATTAGATTAGGATTCATACATGATCATGGTTCAATATTACAAACCCAAGAACAATTTCAAGCAAACCAAATCAGCTAAATCATTAGTGAATCATGACATGTATGTTGTATCATGCCATTGTGTATGAAATGTAAAATGAAATCATCCATGGGGATTATAATACTGTAGTTATCTGTAGGTGTGTGCACAAGGTTTTAAATCAGCTATATATGAGGTTTTATGTGGCTAGTTTATCTTGAACTAGTGACAAATATAGGAGTCAAATGTACATTGGTTATAGTTGTTGATTGTTGCAATCATGCTACATTTTAATTGGCTTAAAACCCTATTAAGGATACCTCTAGGAATACCTTATCGGGCCTAGTTGAGCCCAAAGTGCAGGAGACACTACCCACACTCGTCAATTGGCCTTTAACCCTCCTTAGTTTGTTGATGAACCCATGTTTTACCTTCTTGACAACAAATCCCTATCCCTAAAGGTAAGAAGAGGCATAGGATTATGGAGTAGCAATTTTAGGACCCAACATCTTGGACTCCCCTTCGGTCTTTCTTTGCTTTTGCTATAGCACCACATCCTCAAGAAGAAATACTTGTTCATCACACACCAAGTTTTCCAATTAAGATAGTACTGATCTTCTTCTTCATTCAACATGGATGGCTCATACAACTAAAGGTACTCACAATTGATTACTAAATGGAATCTCATGAATAGAAGTAGGCATAATTTGAAACAAGATGGTAAATGGTCCATACATCAAAGGTTGTCTTCTTGGCTTCTCCTTGTATGTATTCCTTGCCTAGAGACAACTAAACCTTACCCCTACTTTGAGATTGTGTTCCATATGATGTCAATCATGCCTATTTTATATCTCAACTAAGTCCTTTCTAATTGTCCTTTCATTTTAAGTTGGATTTAGTAAACTCTCTCAATGAATTTGCTTGCTTTAGCCACCTCTGTGTCTAACCTTGTTGATCCTCCTACTCTAAAACAACATCAAGTGGACTAGTAAGCATATAGCCCAAACACACTTCAAATGGTGACTAATTAGAAGAGGAATGAATTGATCTATTATATGCATGTTATATATATGGCAAAAACTCATCCCATTTCTTTGGACAAGTGTTGTTGTGCCCTCTTATAAGTTGCAATAGTGTTCCATTGACAACCTCTATTTGCCCATTGTTTGGGGGGATGGAAGGCAATATTGTTTTGGAGTCGGGTATCCATTTTCTCCCACAAAGTGATCCAAAATCTGCAAACAAACCAAGTGTCCAAGTCTGAAACAATAGATGTAGGCTATCCATAATGTACCCAAACATTAGCAAAGAACAAACTAGTCATCTCATTTCCAGTTATGGTCTCTTCCTACATGAGATCAAAATTTGAAGACTTTTTGATATTCTTTTGGCGATTTTTTGGTAAAAATTGTGCTTTTGAAGAGTTTTTGAAAAAAAATCTAAAGTTTTGTTGTTTTGCCACCTAGGGCGAACTCTAAGTTTTTCTCAATTTTTTGACAACAAAATTGTGGGTTTTTGAGCCTCTATTTTGACGATTTCAAAAAAAAAATCGTGGGAGTTGTACCAACTGATTACCTTGGGTTGTGTGCCAGCTGATTACCTTGAGTTTCGTACTAGCTGATTACCTTGGGTTTCGAGCCAGCTGATCACAAACTTTTACCTCGTGTTTAGTGCTTTTGGAAAATGGGAGGGATGGCGTCTTTGACCAACGTCATGTTGGAAAGTACCCAGAGGTTCAATGGGAAAAACTACAACACATGGAAGCAGTGGATGCTTACCATCTTTGAGTATCGGTGTCTAGATTCGCTTGTTCTAGGTACAGAAGCTCGTCCCACTACTTTGGGGAAGGATCAGGACAAGTATGATGGAAGTAATCGAGAGGCGGTTATGCTTCTCAAGTTGCCTGTCACCGATGAGATGTTACTTGAAATACCATCCGATAAGTCTATTGCGGAGATCTGGAAACATTTGAAGGATCTTCATGAGACCTCAGACAAGGATAAGGCGTTCTTCCTAAAGAATATGTTGTTTTCCATTATGATGGATGACAGTATGTCTTTGCAAGATCATCTGATGAAGATCAAAGACATTCCTAATCAACTGGAGGCCATTGGTCGCAAGATGGAAGAGGAGGATATGGTGGGGATCACGCTAAAAAGCTTGCCACGATCCTACGAGCACTTCATTGAAACTCTCAACATTACCTCCACCAATGTTGACTTGAAGTTTGATGAGTTGTGCAACAAGCTCTTGCAGCAAGATAGGTGGAAGAGGCAGTTTGGGAGCAACGACACTCCCAGTGTTGAACAGGCGTTTACTACTAGGTTACCGGATTCGTACCCACAGGCCTCGAACCCGGTTTCGCCATATTATTGGGTGTGGCCCCGTTCTGTGGCGGTTTGGGCGCACCCGGGCGAACCCACAAGGCAGGCACGCACCCTGTGCGTACCCGACGGTACCTTGCCCATAGGTACGCGGACCCGAGGACCAGCTGCGTACCCGGGCGAACCCTTGAGAACCCACGGCCCAGCACTTAAAAAGTGGGCCCAAAAGTGAAAAAAAAACAATTTTTTAATTTCTATTTTGCCTTAAAACCCTAAAACGACCCAATATGAGGCCTTTCAACACTAAAACATTTCATTTTTACCTCTCATTTTGCTCTCTCCATATTTTTGTGTCCATCTTAGCATTTTGAAGGGAGGTGATTGCATTTGAAGGAGATCGATTGTGGAGTGGCAAATAGCTTCTACAAAGGAGATTTAAGTGTTCAAGGTATGCATTTAAACCCTATTCTTCAATCTTTTGATGAATTTTTTTAAGTTTCTTAGTTTTTGATGAATTTTTTCAAGTTTGTGAATAAGTTTTTCAAATATATATATTTTTTTTCATTTTTTTTAGAGATTGCAACAATGGCCAGTAGTCAAAGTTCAGTGGGTGGGGATGGAAGCCAAAAGTTCAAAATTGATAAAGGATCTCCTTTATGGAGACATACCACACGAATTTCACAAATTCCTGGAGGTGGGGGTTTGTTTGGAAGTGTAATTTTTGCAATGTACAATATAATAGCTCCTACTACCGAGTGAAACTTCATTTTATGGGCCCTGGTGGTAAAGGGATTAATATGTGTGTGGGCCCAGATAAGAAGGGGTTTTCTGCTGTACAAATAGCAGCATTTATAAAAGAACAAGAAGATGCTGACAATTCGGTTGCAAGAGGAAAACAAACTAGTTATAGTTCCGGAAAGAAAAAAACAACATTACCCACTCAGATAGTTAGGCCCTCTAGACATCCCTTCTTGTCTATACCCTCTACGGAAGAAGAAGATGAAGAACCAGAAACCACCACCCGCAAGAGAGGTCCATTAGAGAAGGCATTTAAAATGGAGGCAAGAGATATTGCTGAAGAAAAAATTGCACGTTGCCTCTATGCCAATGGTCTTCCATTCAACTTGGTGAGATCACCATATTGGAAGGACATGGTGTCAACAATAAATAGTGCACCTCCTGATTTCACAAGTCCTGGGTATGAAAAGGTGCGTACCACCTTATTGCAAAAAGAGAAGAAATATGTAGAGGCCCAACTAAAACCAATTAGAGATTCTTGGGTTGAAACAGGTGTATCTATTGTTTCCGATGGATGGAAAGATTGCAAAAACCGTCCATTGATTAATGTTATTGCAGTGTCCCCCAAGGGGGCAATGTTTTTGAGGGCGGTTGACTGTGAAGGGGAAGTGAAAGATGCAGTGTTCATTTCCAGGATTCTCATTGACTCCATAGAGATGGTGGGTAGTGAAAATGTTGTCCAAGTAGTTACGGACAATGCAAAAGTTTGCAGGGCTGCAGGTGCTTTGGTAGAGGCCAGATATGAGCACATCTTTTGGACACCGTGCACTGTACACTCCCTCAATTTGGTGATGCAAGCAATTGGCACCCAAATAGAGTGGGTGAAAGAAATATACCAGGAGTCTGAGGAGATCCAGATGTTTGTGACAAACCACCATATGTCACAAGCAATTTTCAGAACTTTTTCAACATTGGAATTGTTGAAGGTAATTGTTGCTAGAGACCAATACAAAATGGATGCTCTTACATGGTGGTACCTCCATGGTCAAGATTATATGTACCTCCAACCTCTTGCAATCAAGATCCTCTCACAAGTTTTTTTTTTTTTTGGCCACTTGTATTGTAAAATTTAACACTTAACATTCTTGAATTTATCTTGCATTTTTTATTTTTTATTTTGTTGGTTTTCTCTCCAGGTTGCAAGCTCTTCTGCCGCTGAACGGAATTGGAGTACATACTCTTTATCCACTCAGTGAAGCGTAACCGGTTGGCTGCAAAAAGAGCTGAAGACTTGGTGTATATTCATTCCAATTTGCGTCTTCTGTCACGTAAGGATCCTCAATACAAGCAGGGGGCAGCGAGGCTTTGGGATGTAGCACCCGAGTCTACTGACTTGGATGCAACCATTCAGGATCTTGCTAGAGCCACTATGGATGATGTGGGTGATATTGATGACATATCACATGGTGTTGGATCCGCTTTGGGTTCAAATGATGATGATTTTGAAGTTGAAACCACTCAAAATCCAAGTCATGATGATTCTGACAATCCTTTTGATGATTGATGAGCACATGAACAATGAACATTGAATCATGTTTCAATGTTTCATGAACTACATTTTGTAATTCAGTAATTTTATTTGAATATTTTTCAACTATCAATTGGCATTTAATATTTATCTTTGGCATTTGGCATTGATCAATGATCAAGTATCATACTATGAAATGATTTAGTTTTACAATTCTCTATATTTCTCTTATTTTTTTGTATATATAATACATATATATAGATTTATAATATATTAAATTATTAATATATATATATATATACACACACGTACCCATACGTACCCAAACCCCTAAAAAAATTTTGCCCGTACCCACGTACCGGGTTCTCGTACCCGAACCCGTCCCCGAACCCGAACCGGTAACTTAGGTTTACTACCAATGATAGAAAAGGAAAGTCCACTCAGTAGAAAGGACAAGGCAAATCGGAGGAGAGCTCCAAGAAGTCTTTCACATGTCATTACTGTTGTAAGATTGGTCATATGCAGAAGTATTGCAGGAAGCGGTTGGTTGATCAGAAGTCCAACCAGGATAGGTCTTAGCAGAAGGCTCAAATTGCAAAGCATACTAAGCAAAAGGAGTCTGTGTATTATGCATTCATGGCCAAAAGACCATCAAATTATGAGTAGACTTAGTTTAAGTTAGTAGAATAACCATTAAGGGAGGGTATTAAAGTATTATTGTAATATTTAATGGTCATCTTAGCTTTTAGTTAGTCGGTAGTTTACTTTCAATTAACTTAGTTTGCTTCAGTTAGTTTTTAGTAACTTTTTGTTTCTACTTTAGTTCTTTTTAGTTTACGATTGTTTCTTTTTAGAAACATCATCTTGTAATTCTTTATATAAGGAGTGTTCCTCTCCTTTTTTTAATAACGAATATCGAATATCAATTATACTTTCAGCCCAAGCCTTCTTACATAGATATGAGTCTACGACAACATTGGTTTCCAATCTTGATCTCCATCTTTGATCTTCTTTGCCTCATTGTTTTGTTGAATAGTCCTTTCCTCATATGGTTATTTGTACTTGCACTTGGATCATATGGTTTAGGCATAGAAGCATAAATCCCCAAAAAATCGAAAAAATCGCGATTTTGAAAAAATCTGCAGGGTTGCCGATTTTTTCCCTGAAAAAATCCCGATTTTTTGGGCAGTCAACGCTGTCGAAAAATCGTTGAAAATCGGCTAAAAATCGGGTTTTTTTCGACCAAAAATCGGCAAAAAAACGTGAAAAAATCGCGTTTTAAAAAAAACCCTAAAAAAGACGCGTTTTTGCTTTTATTTATCGCGTTTTCGCCTTTTTAAAGTGTGAGTCGAGGGTTTCTGATGTGCGCGAAAACACCTGAAGGCGGCTGAAGGTTTTTCGAGTTTGAATCTACTCAAAAGAGGGCATTTTTTACTGACGCGAATTTCTGGAGCAGTCTTCTTCTATTCGCATTTTTTTGGGCGCGTTTTGGTTCTTTCTTAACATAAAGTCGTCTCAGACTCTCAGGTAGGTCGCCATTGCCACTATAATGCATTTTTTTCTTACTGCATTTTACTATAAAGTATAATCCCTGCCACAAAACATTTTAGGTCGGTAAAACTCTTTGGGCTTGCTTTGTAAATGTATTTACATTTGCACAAAGAGGAGTAGTAGCACAGTTATTTAGCTGTAATTAGTTTTTTCAAGAGAAGTGTCAGTTTTTGAGGGGTATTACACAACACTCTCTCTGGCTACTACAGAAATGCCAAGAGTTATGTTGTATTGCAAAGAGACAGTGAGCTTACAAAATGACTTATTCTTTCTCTTTTTTTGAAAACAAGATGGAGAGAAACTTGTAAGCATTTGATGTTTACCGATATTCGTTCTGTATGTATATTTATAATATCAAATAAAATCACATGGAATCAACTTATTTTCCTTGTTTATATTGTATATATTGGCTTAATTGTCAATGACATCAAAATGTTCAGGTATGTATTTTACTATTATTTTGAGAATAAAACAAACTTAAAGAAATTGTAATATTTATCATATTGAATCAACCTGTGTATTGGTATGCTTTGTTTATAGATAATTTTAAGAATATTTTGACATGATCTTTTTGGCAGTCAATTGAGTCAACGCTGTCAAAAATTTAGTTATAGATAATTTTAAGAATATTTAGAAGGTGAGCTAGCATTACTCTAGTTATAGATGTTTTGGTATGATTTTTTTGGCAGTCAATTGAGTCAACGCAGTAGGAGCTTCATCATCAAGGCCTGCTACCCTCTAGCGTTGTTGTCATTGGCTACATTTTTTTTTTGGTCACTTTGTACTTAGATTAGAGGTTGATTTTGTACAAAGTTACACACTATTGTAATTGACATTTTGTCATATGTCAACATCTACTTTTATTTATGAGAACTGAGGAGTATATTTTGTGCAATGCAATGTAATCAGCGATATGAATATATACAAAAAATATCTATTTTCTATTTAAAATCTCTGTTTTATTTGCTCTCTATATCTCTATGCTATGGAAATGACCTTGAGTTTTTAGAAAACATAGGTTTTGTCTATTTTTCTACATTCCTTTACATTTTTTTTCAAATCCGATTTTTTCCCGATTTTTTCACGATTTTTCAAAAAATCCTGATTTTTTGGTTTGCCGATTTTTTCCCCAAACGATTTATGCTGCTATGGTTTAGGGTTCAATTTCTTTAGGCCCTTCTAGATATTTGACAAGAAATTAGCATTTGGAATTACATCACAACTTGTATGGAGCAAGACAACATTATTTATCTTCCCCCTGAGTTCATCAAAAAGGTATGCTTTAAGTAGGTCAACAATGAATGAATTTTTTTCTTCTTCTTGAAATGGTTGTGCAACTACAAAATCCTTGAATTTCATATTTTGTTAAGAAAACGACTCATTCAAATGTACCATAGCTTCATGATGATGGAAATACTTCCAAAAGCCACAGCTCACAAGCTTCAACAAAGAAGAGATAGAAGAAGGCAAAGGGGAAGAAGAATAGAGTGATGTTTTGAAAAACAATGTCACCCAGTATTGTTTTCAATTGTCAAGACAAACCTACATGGCTAGAAATGTGACCACCCCACCCCATTTTTGGACCTAGAAACATTTATGAAATGTAAATGTGCTAAAAGACAACAACAAACATTGTTGGTATAAGCAGAAGAATGAGACAAGAGACAGCTTGATCATCTGAAGAGGAGATGGCAGCCTTATATTAGTGTGGAGAATCTAATAACAGATGGCAGTTATAAATGACATTTACAAATGAGCAGAAGCAAAAAGACATGTGTGATCAGTTACACTAATATTGGCATTATATTGATATAATACTATTTATTCTAATGCCCCTTTTGAATGACAAAACCAAAAACAACACCAAGCTTGTCCCAAAATTTGAGAAAATGAACAAGACCAAGCAGTTTAGTCATTAAATCAGCAGGTTACTACTAAGAAGTGCAGAAATGAAGAGCCTTATTTACACACCCTACTAGCTGCCAAATACAGTGATGATGAATCTTTACGTGTTTAGTTTGAGCGTGATACACAAGATTCTTCACCAACTTCAAAAGCCCCTAACTAGCTGCCAAATATAGTGATGATGAATCTTTACGTGTTTAGTTTGAGCATGATACACAAGATTCTTCACCAACTTCAAAAGCCCCTAATTATCATAGAAAAGTGGGGTTGGAGAATGCTAAGGAAGCTGAAATTTTGCCAAAGCCTTACGTAGCCAAACTGCTTCACAACCAAAACCCACAATTGACTTGTAGTCAACTTTAGAGGAAGATAGGGATATTGTCACATCCCTCGCATTGAGACTATATGTTGTTTATGTATTTTGAACACAAAGTTAGTTGCAAACAATTGCTTTCATGTGAAAATGACATTGAGAAGGCAATAGTTGTTCTTTTTATCGTAACTGTAATGTTAATGAACTCTTTATTTTGCAAGTGAATTTATTGTTCATGTGAAGTTGAATGAGATCGTGAGATTAAATTTAAATGCATATTATTAAGCTGTTAAAAAGGATCTAACCATAATCCTTGTCAGTGGATGCAGGATTGTCGACGCCACGAGAGAAAGGGAAATATCATCAGGGAGAGGATTAATGTTATAGCAGCTTCGGTTCCTTCCAGCTCACTTCCTTCGAGAAAGTCTCAAATTGAATATAGCGTTGGCTATTCAATTTAACTCTTATTATTTTGTGTCTCATGCTTTGGCCGACATGTATAATTCGAAACTCATAAAAAGAACAAATGAAGAGATACAGGTTGAGGCCGACTTTCATTAAAAGGAAGAATAGCAATTATTGGAGCCGACATATCTAAGAAGGCGCGCGATCTTAAGAGAGGTGTCTCCCCCATTCACCGATATATATATACACCTTGACTCGCCATTGCAACATACCCGGAGTTCGGTTATTCTTATCAGTCTTGCATTATAATGTGCGATGGTTATTGTTCACTTCAGTTCTGTGCGAACATAAAGAGCGAATACATCTGAGAAGCTCGTCATTGTCAAGTGCATATATAACAAGAGAAGCTCGTCATTATCAAAGGCGAATATAACAGAGAAGGGCGACCTTATCAAATGCGAATCTACATCATGTGCAATCAGATTACAGAGGTGAAGAAGAGTCTCTGTTTGTTCGTGCTAGTTACGCATCCTCCAGATCTGTGTTAGCAGCGATCTCTTCATATTGAATCTGTGTCAAGGTGCAGACTGTGTTAAGGATGAAGATCAGTGCGAATTCATCTGAAGTCTAAAGTGCAAACATATATGATCAGTTCAAAGAAATATTATATGACAGAAGCGAAGCTTTAGGGTTCGGTTCCTGACAAGTGTACTTGAAGTCTGAGAGCTGAAGACCTTCAGTGCTATGTGATCATTATTGAATTTGTATTCTACTACTGTCAGGTGTGATCTAAAGCTTATTATCTGTCATCCTTTATTGACTCTGCATATTGGTCTAGTGTTGGACCTCATTGTAATTGTAAAATTGCCACTGGTGCATCAAATATAAGAGAGATCTTTGTTGCTGGGTTTTTCTCCCTCAAGAGGAGGGTTTTCCCAGGGTATATGCTGTGTTATTTTTGTCTGATTTTAATTTATTTCTCTGTGCATTTACATCTGATCATAAAATTCAACATGGTATCAGAGCGGGTCTGTGGAAAGATCCGATCAGATCTTGAAAAATAATTCAAAGTCAGATCTAACGTCTTCTACTTGAGCAAGTAGAGTACTTCTGTGCGGGATGCATTCTTTGGTCCTTCCATTTCAGAAAAGTCCAGTTTTGTCATCTACGAAAGGAGCGCATCATCTTGGCTCTCTTCATGAGTTTACTTGAGTCATATTGTTAGCAATCTGAGATCAGAGAGTTATATGCGGTGATCTCACCTTCCGGGATCTGTTATCTAAAAGCACATGATTATGGAAGTCAAGAGCTCAACTATGTCAGATTGTGCTGCCAAGGGTTGAAATCAAAAGGCTGCAATCAAATAGAGATAAGTATTTGGTTCCTTTCTTTGTTTATATCCCTTTATGTGAATCTCAATTGTGCAGATCTGATAAAGTCTTTCGAGTGATGATCCTATCTATCTCTAACACTGTGGGTATTGCTAGTAAACATGTTGCATAACCTAGTGGATTGCAGTTGGAAACGGAGTACATCGTAAATTTGAGCAGTCATGGGCCTTGTTCAAATTTAACCTTGTCATGGGTCTGTGTTCGAGTCATGAAGGCTGTGGATTGATCTGAGTATAAGAACAGCATACCGTGTTCAATAATTGCATTCATCAGAATATCAAGGAAGATAAGTATTCTGTGTTTTGTTGAAATCACCTTTCTAGTTTGAATTACAGTTACTTCAGTTAGTTGGATCTTAGGAAAGAGAGTTAGTGATTTCTCTTGAGTTGTGATCCTTTGAAGACTTCAAATTATCTATTGTGAGTTGGTTCATGCTGATCATGTAGATCTCTGAGTGTGACTTTGAGATGAAAAAGAGAATTGCATTTTCGATTGTGATAGGTTGATCACAATGACATCATTCTCTAATGCATGAACTGTGTTAGAGCCTTGACTCTTGGAGAGAGCTGGTTCTACATGCTAACCGCTTAATGCATTCAAGAAATCTGTAGTTGTGCAGATTATTCCCTTGTTGTGCTGAGTTTGGCACTCTCGAGAGGAGTAAAAGATGAACGAAAGAGTTATATCAAAAATTATATAAAGATAAGTTTCTTGATCTTTTGATATATTTCTCTTTCAGGTTGATTTATTTATTCATGTTCTAACATTGTGCATAAAAGCTTATGTGTTCATGTTATAACCTGTGATTGTAAACTTTGTATGATTCCAGTCTTGTTATTTCTTTGGGTAATTACAAACTGTTAAGTAATCTCTCTCTAAAATGCTTGCAGGAGCAAGAAGGTGATGAGAAATTGCTTAATGATGAAAAGCTTGAGGCATCTTGTGAGGAAGTCATGCCAACCAAAGAAATAATCAAGCAGCCTTGGGACTGAGCTGGTGGCCAGAGGGAGCTCACTTCCAGAAGTCTTCTTTGCAATCTTTGGAGCAAGGATCAAGAGGGAGTCTTGTAACTCACTAAGAAGAAGTGAAGATTGTTGTATTAAAAGGCTCGGTGCTAAACCCTTAGAGGATCCCTTCAGTTGCTGAGATCATAATTGCTCAAGATTGTCTTCTGGATTTGTCATTGGTAGCTCCGCAAACCTATTCAGAATAGTGAGATCTGAGATGAGGTCGAGGAGGACTATTCTGAACTCTCTTCAGTACCAAAGGTGTGCACTGGAAAACATTTATCTAAGTCAAAGTGTTGCAGGCAATCTTGGACGAAGAGGTCAGAAGGTTGATGCAAGTGCCTGAAGATTTAGAGGAGCCCACTGAGCCTGAAGAAGATGGTAATCTTGCTGCAGCTAGTTCAGATTTGGTGGATCCTATGTTGTACAGACAGCTGATTGGATCCTTGATGTATCTAGTTATCACTAGACCTGATATTTGCTATGCAGTGAGTGCACTTAGCCAGGTTATGTGTGATCCGAGGCAGATACATCTTGTTGCAGCTAAACATATCCTGAGATACTTGCGTGGCATAGTTGGATATGGGTTGAAGTATACTTTAGATGCAGACTTGGAGTTACTTGGTTTCATTGATTCTGATTGGGCAGGTTGTGTCACAAATCAGAAGAGCACCTCTGGCTGTTGCTTCAGTTTGGGTTCTGCTATGATTTCCTGATGCAGCAGGAAGCACTCTTCTGTAGCATTGAGTACAGCAGAGGCTGAGTACATTGTAGCCTACATGGCAACTCGGGAAGCAGTGTGCCGTAAAGCTCCTTGAGGATTATTCGGACAATCAAAGGAGCCTACCATTATTCATTGTGATAATCAGAGTTGTGTGAGAGCTTCTGTCAATCCGTGGTTCATGACAGATCCAAGCATATTGAGATCAAGTACCACTATATCAGAGATATGGTGCTGCGGAAGGTTATTGTTGATGGAGTACATTAGCACTGATGAGCAGTGGCCCGATATTCTCACCAAGCCTCTCGCCAGGATAAAGTTTGTATACTTCGAGACAAGCTTGGTATGGTGGAGAATCCATCCTTGATAGGTATGAGTCTCGTCTCGGAAGCCTTGTTTAATGAGTTCGCTCTCGTGAGAGAAGTTCGAGGTGAAATCCTTGTTAATGCACTTCGTAGCGAATTTGAGGTGAAAGCCCTCGTTTCCACCCTCTGAGCTGAGTCATGGTGGATGTCATGTGTGGACTCCATGACATATCTTGTACTTGTGTTTCACCCTCTGAGAGAGTCATGGTGAAAGTCACTTGAGGTGACAACATCACGCAAGTGATGAACACTCGTACTTACTATTGCACTTTCTTCTGTGACGGAAGAACTTGAGGTGAAAGCCCTCGTTTCCACCCTCTGAGCTGAGTCATGGTGGATGTCATGTGTGTGACTCCATGACAACATCACGTGAGAGAGTCCGTGATGATCTTCTTGTACTTGTGTTTCACCCTCTGGGAGAGCCATGGTGAAAGTCACGTTGAGGTGACACCATCACGCAAGTGATGAACACTAGTACTTAACCATGTGATGGTTGATATCACATTGAGGTGATATATATCTCTCTTTATATTTGATTGCAGGCAATGGTGGTAGATGATTTGTCCTCAGCTGGAAGTTCTCTCCCTAGCTGAGAGGGAGTGTTAATGTTATAGCAGCTTCGGTTGATCCTTCCAGCTCACTTCCTTCGAGAAAGTCTCAAATTGAATATAGCCGTTGGCTATTCAATTTAACTCTTATTATTTTGTGTCTCATGCTTTGGCCGACATGTATAATTCGAAACTCATAAAAAGAACAAATGAAGAGATACAGGTTGAGGCCGACTTTCATTAAAAGGAAGAATAGCAATTATTGGAGCCGACATATCTAAGAAGGCGCGCGATCTTAAGAGAGGTGTCTATCCCATTCACCGGTATATATATACACCTTGACTCTCCATTGTAACGGCCCAGGAGTTCGGTTATTCTTATCAGTCTTGCATTATAATGTGCAATGGTTATTGTTCACTTCAGTTCTGTGCGAACATAAAGAGCGAATACATTTGAGAAGCTCGTCATTGTCAAGTGCATATATAACAAGAGAAGCTCGTCATTATCAAGGGCGAATATAA
Organism: Sequoia sempervirens; assembly: GCA_007258455.2. NCBI lineage: Eukaryota > Viridiplantae > Streptophyta > Pinopsida > Cupressales > Cupressaceae > Sequoia > Sequoia sempervirens. The sequence continues at coordinate 19,494 of VDFB02042439.1, forward strand.
CAAAGAAGGGCGACTTTATCAAATGCGAACTACATCATGTGCAATCAGATTACAGAGGTGTGAAGAAGAGTCTGCAAATCTGTGTTTGGATTCGTGCTAGTTACGCATCCTCCAGATCTGTGTTAGCAGCGATCTCTTCATATTGAATCTGTGTCAAGGTGCAGACTGTGTTAAGGATGAAGATCAGTGCGAATTCATCTGAAGTCTAAAGTGCAAACATATATGATCAGTTCAAAGAAATATTATATGACAGAAGCGAAGCTTTAGGGTTCGGTTCCTGACAAGTGTACTTGAAGTCTGAGAGCTGAAGACCTTCAGTGCTATGTGATCATTATTGAATTTGTATTCTACTACTGTCAGGTGTGATCTAAAGCTTATTATCTGTCATCCTTTATTGACTCTGCATATTGGTCTAGTGTTGGACCTCATTGTAATTGTAAAATTGCCACTGGTGCATCAAATATAAGAGAGATCTTTGTTGCTGGGTTTTTCTCCCTCAAGAGGAGGGTTTTCCGTGGTATATGCCGTGTTATTTTTGTCCGATTTTGATTTATTTCTCTGTGCATTTACATCTGATCATAAAATTCAACAAGGACGTGGTTAACGATGGATCAATTTTATCATCAGATCTTGAGTTGGTGTAAGACAGTTGGGCTGACGTCATGACCTTGGCCATAAGTGATTAAATATAATTATTGTTAAATAAGCCCATTTAAAATATTTATTAATAATTAATAATCTCCTCTTGAATTTGAAAAGAAGATAACTCATGGAATACATCTTAGGAGATATCAATGGATATGAAAATATTTAACATTAGCAAGGTCTTAAGCAAAAGGAAAGGAATTTGTAATAGAGCCGTCGTTGGTTTTGAAGCGGAAGTCTTACCGCCACCATTCCATCGTGATGAAACGGCCAAGGTGGAAGGCAAGGAGACGGGAGGAATTCGTGGTGCTTCGGTTTTGCGGGTGGAAGGAGCTCTCTGTTAGGGGAGTCTTGTTTTGAGGATATTACATTTTTTTTTCTGAGGGCTAACCATTAAGTTCTTTCATCGCATAATACCTTCTCCTGAATCAACTTCGTTCGGAAGTCTGAAACAATCCTTTCCATTCATTCGGAGGTAACCCAAGTTTTCTCTGTGCTTCGTCTTTGCCTAACTATTGGCGAATTCTCAAGACAAAATAATAGAAGTTCAATCCGCCCCTGTCTTGTTCAGTGGGAGTATTTCACCAAAAAATGTAATAATTTGCATAACGTAAATGAGCTCACAAAACTCCTTTTATAACATTTCCTAAAACTTTTCGAGAAATATAATATAAAATCACTTCATAAATTAAATAAGCCTTATTACTCCAACAAGTGATTTATTTTACTATTTCAACATTCTTGATGCTTAAAGTCACTTTATCTGCATCCAATATTCAAAAACTTTCAATTCTCATTCCAACAAGCTATTATACTAAGGTGCCCATTAAATTATTTTTATAAGATTAACAATCTTAGTAAAAATAATTAAATTGAAGCCACAAATACACCTAAGTTGCGGAAACTATTGAAAAGCATCATAATCGAAATCTGACTGCACTAGAGTGATATCTATGATGAATAATGAAAATTGGGCTTGATCAAGTGACTTACTATAAATAGACACTCTCTCCAAGAATCTTGGAGAACACACTAGAAGCCGAAATTCACTTCGAAAAGTGGCATAAGTGTCCTCAAGACTAACTGAGCTCATTGGCAATATCAAATAATCTTTTGACATGACTAACACTCATCGAGAAGGTCAAAGCCAACTGCAATACTAGAAAAACCAAAAATGGGGACATTACAATGTATGCCTTAGATTATTCACTATAGCCAAAAAAGAAATATCTAATGCTTTTGGAATCTATCTTACTTCTTTTCTATTCAAGAGCCAACTATAAGCAATTGAACCAAAAACACAAAAAGAATGTACTTTAGGTTTTTGATGAGACCAAGCTTCCTCCAATGTCATGTTTGGTAAAGCTTTACAAGGACTCCTATGAGGAGAAAATTCGTTGTGTTCACAACTTCTCCCCAATACTAGTAGGGCAGGTTTTTGTTATACATCACACATCATGCCATCTCCATCATAATCCTATTTCGCCTTTCAACCACTCCATATTGTTGCAAGGTGTAGGGCACAATTAGTTGGTATTGAATACCTTCTTTTTCACAAAATTCCTTGAATTGAGTGGAGGAGAATTCCCCCCATCATTGGACCAAAGAGTCTTGATCCAACACCTTGAACTTCAAGAATACACCATAGCAATCACAATTCTTTCTCAAGAAGTAAACACACATCTTCCTAAAGAAATCATCCACCAACAACAGAAAATACTATGAATCGAAGACAACAGGAGATTTCTAGGAAGGCTCACAAAGATTTGCATAAATGTAATTCAACGACCCCTTAGCATGCCATGTACTTTCAGTAGGAAATAGTTTTCTATTCTACTTTCTAGCCAAACAATCTGCACACAACTCTTATTTTTCCTATATATGAAGCTGCCCTTTATGACAAAAAAAACTAGTTTTATCTTCAATGGCTACTTCATGCAAATTAACTATAGCAAGATCAACAAGCTTATACAAGCCACCTTGCCCAATGCCTAAGGCAACAGCTTCATCATGTTTCAGATTAGACATAATACACTTCTTTGCACAAAACTTGACTTGAATGTTAGGGTTCTCAGTAAGCTACTAATAGATAATAAATCTTTTCATAGCAAGAACATATTGAGCTTTGTGTACTAAAAATTTGAAAAAATCATTTACAACAACCCTAACATCTGCTATCCCTTCAACCACAACCACATGTGATTTACCGGCACCAAGTAAAACTACATCTTGAGAACCAGAATCAGCAATAAACTTTACATACCAATCCTTGTGACACGACAAGTGTTTGGATCTCACTTTGAATGGCCAACTAAGACGGAACTGCTCATTACTTGCTTGACCAAACAAACCATCTCCCTTCGCCAGCAAATTAAACCTCTTCTCATCATCGGGCCTTAATCCTCCCTTTGTGGGAATGCCTATGTAATATCCCCTTCTAATTAGATACCTGTACATCAGTGGATTAGCCTATTATGTCGACCCTCGTAGGCTAATGGTTCTGGATAGAGGGTCTCTTGGACGGTCACTTGGTCGTCAAATTGCAGTGTTGTTCTCCGGAGTTTGGTGGCAGGGTGAATTATGGCGTTTGGCATGATACTTGTGCTTAAATTTATGATACTCACCTTTTATTTCACTATCTTTGGCCTAGGGACCATGTGTCTTTAAAATGAAGGGGTCACTTTATATTTTTCAGTTACTATTCATTCATAAAGTGAAAAATGTTATAACTTAAGTGAATAGTGCTCACTTTTATGAATAGTGTTTTCAATGTTAAATTATAAATATCATGAGAAGAAGTTCAACCCTCTTCATGCATTTGGTTATTTTGCTTCATTGACTTGGGAGTTAGGTTTTGGAGAAAGAGGGAGGCTAGGGTTTCTTGATTTCTTGCAATGGGTAAGCCTGGAGGGGGCTTGGTTTTTCATTTGGAGCTGCTTGGGGTGTGAAACACCACCTTAAGGTTGTTGGGTTGAATTTGAATGCACATTTGGAGACATTAAGAGTTGATTGGCAAAGTTTTTGAGATGATTTCTAAGTGGGGTTGGCAGCCATTGACTTCAACATTGATTTGCTAAGGGCTGCTTGCATTTTGAAGAGTTTTGGGACTGATTTGAGGAGCTACAGCCAGCCGCCCCTCTTTTGAGGGTTTCATCAACCAAAAAGGAAGAAAACGCCTCTCATAAAAGGCTGCTATCACTCCAAAAAGGGGCACCCTAGTCCAAGGAGGCATCCCATACCGGATTTAAAGTGAAGAAATTTGTATTTCAGCTGGTGTGAGCAATTTATTGGGGTTTGTTACTGTAGCAAATCACTATTCACAATGTTGTATGGCTGTAAGTAAAAATATGGTATAAGATATATGTAGTTTTAAATCTGATGTAAGTTATTTGTTGTATGCATCTTATTATGTAAAGAAGAAATCATATTTGGCCACTAAATTGAGCAATGTACTCAAGGTTGTTTCAATATTAGTTTATTTGAAGTTTCCATTGAATGTATATGCTTGTTTGTATTTTTAGCATTATTGGCAAACAAACTCAAAACAAGAAGGAAGAGATAAAAACTAAAAACAAAAAATTAGACCTCCAAAACTCAATGAAAACAAATCAGCAGAGTGGTGGAACACTACAGTGGTATCAGAACCTTGATCCTGCCATCCTGGAGGGTCAAAGTTCCACATGAGAGGTCAATATAGATACTGCACTCGCAAAAGGGCAGAGCAAGTAGACAATTGGCAAGAGGATAAACCGTTTGAAGATATACCAGTAGCAGAAATGGGTGACAAGGAAGAAGAAGGTCCACCAAGAAATGAAAGAAGAAATGAGGAAAACAACGAAGATAGAGATGGTAGAGAGCTTTTTGAGCGGATGACTCGAGCTTTCCAAGGGTTCACAACAACAATGCAGCAGTTTGTCCCGCAAATACAGCAAAACAGGGTTGCAGAGGATAACAGGAGTGTGGTTGGGACACCTAGGGAACATCGTGCTCCTTCACGAACTGCAGATAGACCTACACGTCCTACCTTTTTGAGGGATGAATCAAAAGAGGGTAATGCAGAAGAAGAGAGAGAGGAAATATTTGTAGATACTCTCATGGCCGCTAATGACAAATGGGAATTGTTAACACCTCAGGTGAGAGAACGCATAAGCTTTGACAGATTGTTGAGTCAAAGAAGAGAGCATTACAGAGAAAGACCGCCCCGGAGACCAAGAGGACAAAACAAAGATCAACATAGTGACCTTAAGCATGCCACCAACAAACTCACGTTACCTACATTTGATGGCAGTGGGACGGTTACAACTCAGTCTTGGGTTCATAAGTTGGACACTTTCTTGAGCCTTCGACCTATGGCAGAGATAGATGCAATTAAGTATGCCACTTACACTTGGAGGGAGTAGCTCATGATTGGTGGTATCATGGGATGGTCACGTTGCAGCATAACCACATCACCTCTCACCAGGAGTTCATGGATCGGTTGGTTGAACGTTTCGACAAGAAATATCCGGAAATGTATTTCAGAGACCTAGCTCAACTCAAGCAAGTTGGGAGTTTGGAGGGATATATAAGTGATTTTCAGCGGTTATCAGTTATGGTTCCCAACATATCAGAAAGAAGATTAGTTGTATTATTCATCGAAGGTCTATCGGAACCATTGAGAGGTTGGATCAAAGCTTTTGATCCCCCGTCCCTACAGGAGGCTATGAAAAAAGCTAGGAGCATGGAACTTGCAGCTCCGCAAAGTAAGTTCTCATCTAAAGCATCATCTTCATACAGGGACGGAAAATCATTCTCTAAGAAGAAGGAAAACTCAAATTCCAAAGGGAAATCAGTAGCCCCGTTAAACAAAGAGACCATCGATGACTTGCGCAAGAAGTTGTGCTTCTATTGCAAAGGACCCTATGATGCAAACCACGACTGTCCTTTGAGGCCTAAGGGAAAGTCTAACCGAATAATGTGGGCATTCTATGAGGACTCTAAATCTGAAAAATCAGACCAGCACACTGAGCATAAGGAATCCAAGGTGGAAAAATCTGAAAATGGGTTGAAAATGATGCTGAAACGGAGGAGGAAGTAAAGCTTCAAGAAGCACGTCTCACTAGCATACAACGAGAGGGCTCTTTAAGAATGCAAGGGGTCTTAGCCGGGAAAAAGATCATTACCTTGTTGGATACAAGTGCCACACATAATTTTATTGATGCTAGGCTGGTTGAGAGGCGTGGGATTCAGACTGAAGAATTTGAGGGCATAAGAGTGAAGGTAGCGAATGGCTACACTCTCAAGTGTGATAGGATGATTTCAAACCTTCCTATGCGATTAAATAATTATGACTTTAAGGCAGATTTCTATGTGGTGAATATGGGAGACACTGCTATGGTTCTAGGGATGAAATGGCTTCATGACATTGGAGAGTTTACCCTTAACCTTCGTGATATGGAGATGAGATTTAAGGTGGACAGGAGGAATCATGTGTTGAAAGCCATCCGAGATAGCAATTTCAGAATGATATCTTTCAATAGAATGGAGAGACTCATACAACACGAGATGATCGAGTGGGCAGCTGAGTGTATGTCGATGCCATCACAAGAGGAGCAGCAAACCCCAATTTAGCATCCAGACATACAAGAGTTGAGGATTAAACATGCTAAGGTGTTCAGTGAGATTCCACCTAGTCGACCACCAGACCGCGGTATTGAGCACATCATTGAGTTGGAGAAGGGCGCTAAGCCCGTGATTGTCACACCTTACAAGCATCTTAAGCAACTTAAGGATGAAATAGATAAAACTATTAAGGAGTTGCTCGCTATGGGACATATCAGGCCTAGTAAGTCACTATTCGCCTCATCCATTGTGTCGGTAAAGAAAAAGGATGGTACCTTGTGGATGTGCATTGACTACAGATTGTTGAATAAAAGGACAATTAAAAATAGGTATCCTATTCCCCGGATTGATGAGCTGATAGATGAGCTACATGGTGCCCGTTGTTTTTCAAAAATAGACTTGATATCGGGGTATCATCAGATTCATGTGAGGGAACAGGACATTGAGAAAACAGCCTTCCGTTGTCATTGTGGACACTTTGAGTTTGTGGTTATGCCATTTGGGCTGACCAATGCACCTGCTACGTTTCAATCCACTATGAACAAGGTCTTCCAGTCACAATTGAGGAGGTTCGTACTTGTTTTCTTTGATGACATCTTGGTTTACAGCAAGGCTTGGGAGGAGCATATTGCGCATTTGGATACGATACTGGGTATTCTTGATAGGGAGTCCTTGTATGCCAAGGAATCAAAATGTGATCTGGGTATGACGGAGTTGTTGTACTTGGGCCATATTATTAGTGCAGAGGGTGTGCGTATGGATCCTGACAAGGTCAGAGCTATTATTGAGTGGCCTACTCCCGAGAATCTTACTCAGCTTAGAGGATTTTTGGGCTTGTGCGGCTTCTACCGCCGATTTGTCAATGGGTATTCACATCATGCAGCGCCACTTACGGACTTGACAAAGAAAGGGGCGTTCATTTGGACCCCTAAGGCACAAGAGTGTTTTGAGAAGTTTAAGCAATTGATGACTTCTTGCCCTGTCCTTGCATTACCAGATTTCACTAGACCCTTTGAGCTCTAGTGTGATGCCTTAGGTGAAGGTATTGGCGCAGTCCTCATGCAGACAAGCATCCAATAGGTTTCGAGAGTCGGAAGTTAAGAGGACCCGAGAGGAGCTACAGCATTTATGACAAGGAGATGTTGGCCATCATGCATGCGTTGGCCAAATTCAGATAGTACCTTGTGGGCAGCAATTTTTGTGTTAAGACCGATCATAACAGCTTGAGGCGTTTCCTAGGGCAGCGAGATCTCAATGATCATCAGCAGAAGTGGGTTAGTAAGTTGCAATCATACGACTTTGACATTGCATATGTCAAAGGGACTCAGAACGTTGTTGTTGATGCCTAATCTCGCCAACCACATCTAAACTCCATGGTCGAGATTTCAAAGAACTAGAGACATCTAATTTCAATAGAGTATGCCAAAGACTCTTGGGCTTCTGGCATCGTTGAGGGTTCAATGCAGGATAGTCGATATTCAGTTGTAAATGATCTTATCATTTACAAAGGGAGGATTTTTTTGACCCCAGGATCAAAGATGAAGAACACAGTATTGAGGGCCTTTCATGATGCACCCATGGCCGGACATCCGAGGTATTTCAAAACTTATAGGCAGGTTCGGGAACGTTTCACTTGGAAAGGACTCAAGTCAAATGTCCTTCGATATGTCAGAGAGTGTCTTGTTTGTCAGCAAAATAAACAGGAGCACAACTATCTTGCTGGGTTACTTCAGCCACTTCCAATTCCTGACAGGAAGTGGGAATGCTTGTCGATGGATTTCATTACAGGCTTGCTAAAAGCCCAGGGTAGAGATTGTATCTATGTAGCTGTTGATCGCTTCACAAAGTACGCTCATTTCTTTCCAATAGCAGCTACACAGGTAGCAGAGTTGTTTTTCCGTGAGGTGTTCAGGTTGCATGGGCTACCCCGGAGCATCGTCGGCGACAAGGATAGTCGGTTCTTGAGCCACTTCTGGCAGGAGCTATTCAAGCTTTGTGGGACCGAGCTTACTCCAAGCACTAGCTACCACCTGTAGACTGATGGTCAGCAAAAGGGTTGGGTGAAGTGGATTCATCTTTGTGAGTACTGTTATAATACCACTCACCACATGTCGATTCAGATGTCCCCATTCATGGCCTTATATGGGTATGAGGTGCCCAACTTTCTTGATTTATTGTTGAGTGACAGTAGAGTGCCCAGTGTTGGGGATCTTTTACAGGAGAACCAAGATATTATGAGAGCTCTTTGTGAAAACATTCAGAAGGCACAGAATCAACAAACGCAGTATGTGGACCAAAGGAGAGTTGAGCATTCTTTCGAGGTTGGGGATATGGTGTATCTGATGTTGCAACCCTATCGCCAGTCTACTCTCAGGAAGAGTGGTGCGGAGAAACTCAAACCGTGGTACTACGGACCCTTCAGGATCATCAGGCGGATCGGCGAGGTGGCTTATGAGTTGGATTTACCGACCAATAGCAGAGTGCACAATGTATTCCATGTGTCACGCCTCAATAAGGCGTTAGGACATCGTGTGGTTCCTTCCACATCTTTACCACCCCTGGATGATGAGGGGAAATTGATTATGATACCTAAGGCCATCTTAGATGTCAGAGAGAGGCAGTTGCGAAAATGGGTCATCAGGGAATATCTGATTAAATGGAGGGGCTTGCCGGTAGAGGACGCTACATGGGAGAGCGAGGGCATTTTAAAGCATCCGGAGTTGAGATTGTTTGGGGACAAGCAATTTCAAGGAGGGCGGACTGTAGTGTCCCCTTCTAATTAGACACCTGTACATCAGTGGATTAGCCTATTATGTCGACCCTCGTAAGCTAGCGGTTTTGGATAGAGGGTC
>VDFB02042440.1:0-19852 GCA_007258455.2 Sequoia sempervirens
AAATAGATTTTTTTTTTTATAAATAAACCTAGTAGTTTAGAAACTACATTCAATTTTCTACAAATTTTATTCTTATATAATTTTGAAATAATATAGATAACCTATTCAAATTTTTACGTCAAGTTTCCCTGCAACTTATTTAATTACAATTTTCTCAATATCATCGACATATATAGCCACATTAATGACAATAGTTTTGACATCAATAACAACCACATATCAGCAATATCCAACACTTCCTTCCATCTATAATTTCACTACTAGTCTATTTGGTGATTAAATATTTGTAACTTAAAATAAAGTTCCGAATTGATGATCCTTGGGTTGAATTTTCAATAGTGAGTATTCTTTGTAGGGAAGTAGAATTAAGATATTCTTGTTGAATAATCTTTGTCTAATTCATATTTGAATTTGTGTAAATTCATCTTGCAATTTTTTCTTCTACAATCTTATTTAGAATGTTCCATTGTCTCAACCCATACCACCTATTTCTTTAGGTTTACATAGTTCATTTGATAAAATTGAGGAGAATTTATGATCATTTGAAATATCTTTACAAAATAAATTCTTCATATTGTGGTTAATTCTTCATATTTTGGTTAAAGGTATTCATATAAATTACAAGGATTATTTCCTTTAACATTAGTACTATGCCTACATGCAGATGCCAACCACCAACCCTTCCAAGAAGTAATTCTACTATTGCTTGTCACAATCAATAATTCCCAAAGTTCAGAATTTCTAACCTAGAGAAAAATATAATGCCCAAATATTTTGCAAGAGCCAATCTTATAATCCAAAATCTCTGCCACCATTTATTGAGTTATAAGATCTATATTAAAAAATAAAGTTCAATTTCTATCTGTTCAAAATTTTCCCAAAGCCTTGTAGTGGTCATCTCGGGTATTTCTTATTGATTAATATTTTCTCTTGCAGGTGACACAAAGAGAAGAGTGTCAAACTTACATTTGGAGCAATTTTAATTGATTGAATTTTGCATTATCTACAATAGATTTAAATCTCAATAATGTTAAAAGGCTTGGTTCAAGTGATGGGACCTTAAGAGTTCTATTCTCATGTCCAATGGTTGGGTTTCACTTCTTTAATTATATTATATGTGACTCAAAGAAATATAAAGTTCACAACATCCACATAGTGTTTGGGAAGCTTTTTAATCTGAAAGAAATTTAACAATGATCTAAATTTTAATGATAATCATTTTCTTAAAAACTATTCTATTTTGATTAGGAAGAATACTTTGTGATGAATGAAAATTTAGAGCTTCACAAATGTCCTAATTTTTTATCCCCAATATGAACTATGAGAAGAAAAAACTGTTAATCCAGCATATAAATGCACACATGAACACATTTTACCATTCAAAAGACTTATGGATCAGAATCACAGAGATATATTTAAATCTTATTACATTGAGATAAACTCGGATACTTAAATACACAGCGATATATTGTGTTAAATTTCAACAGGGTCTTCAACAATATGTAAAGTTATTCTCAATAAAGAGAAAAAAATATGACTTAACTGCATTATTATTACATTTTATTGAGATATCTCAGGTTATCACCTTCGTCAAAATTATTATTACATTTTATTCAGATATCACTCGTTTCATTTTCACTTAGCAATATTTCATAAAATTTCTTTTTTTTTTTCAAAAATGAATGGAAAGAAGAAGTGAACGCCTGTTCAAAGAATCCATATTTTTATACATCCACAACGCCCTCTTCAAAGAACCTCTTCAAAGAACCTCTTCCCGAGGTAGAGGTGATCGCGCGAGGTAGAGGTGATCACCCAGAGATGCAGCAGTGCATCTCTTTTTGACAATACAAAATACTTTTCTTTCCAATTCCGTCCATCCTAATTTAATCAAACGCTACTTTAATAATAAAATTCACATAACAAGAAAGAAATTTAAAATGAAGTCAGTTTGAGAAGATACTGGGGAGAGATAATGTTATGCACTACCATATATTTCAATCTACTATTTATAATTCATCTCAACGAAAAGGTATAAAATGGATGACCCGCAAACTCTTCATATTATTAGCTATTTTGATATTCACTTTATCATTGTCACGCCTTTTCTATTTTTTCTATTTTCCACTATTATGTATGTTCTCTTCTCTTACACAAATGTCTTTAACTTTTCTTGTTGCAGAGTTATTTCATGCACTTTCCATGACACCGCAAGTGTCATAATTCCATGGGATATTCGAGAGATAATGTTATGCACTACCATATATTTCAATCTACTATTTATAATTCATCTCAACGAAAAGGTATAAAATGGATGACCCGCAAACTCTTCATATTATTAGCTATTTTGATATTCACTTTATCATTGTCACGCCTTTTCCATGATTTCTTTCTATTTTCCACGTATTAAGTATGTTTTCTTCTCGTACACAAATGTCATCAGCTTTTCATGTTGCAGAGTTATTTCATGCACTTTCCATGACTGTATGCAATACAAATTGTTATTGTCCACTGTCACAATTCAATGTGATTTATAAAACAAAATTATAACACATTTAGAGATGGAAAAATAAATTAATAATATTTAATTTTGAATTTTTAAATATTAGTTTGATTATTGGTTATTAAATTAAGAAGTATCATATAAAAGTGTCTTACATTTTGAATTTGTAAAATTATTATTTTTATTTTTGACAATTTATAAATTGTGTTGAAAGGCATAACTGTAGTGATAACAAAGGATAGAGTGTAATGATATGAGTATGTTAACAAAAATATAGAAGAGTAGACTTTTTAACTCTAGTAAATAAAATAGTAAATGACTATACCATTTAGTAAATAAAATTATACATACAATACTTTTAAAATAACTATATTATTAAATATTGACAATACCAATGTAGCCTTAGTTTCAAGGTTTTTAGGTAACATTCCAATCTGGTATCTAGAGAACTAAAAAAATCCATCATAAGGCCCTTGTATTCAGAGGAGATAAGAATCACTTTTTAATTGGCACCTAACAAGGTTCCAAATTCAGATAGATTTCTAGCTATTTTTTTTAACAATGTTGGAATATCATTTGCATGGATCTCTTGGATTTGATAGAGAAATCTAGAAAGAAAAAATAGTTATCAAGGATTTAAATAATACCTTTGTTGCGCTAATACTACTCAAAAACACTATAATCATTGGATGATTTTAGGCCCATTTCTCCATGCAAAATAATTTATAAAATAATATCTAACTAAATAAAAGGAATACTTCAAAAGATAATTTCAAAAGAACAAAGTGAGTTCACTCTAGGGAAATCCAACACAAATGGAATAATCATTGCTCATGAAGCTATACATATGCTCCATAAATGCAAAGAAAAAAGGATGTTGGTTAAACTAGATATAAAAATGACATAAGATCATGTCAATGAAAACCTCCTTTAGGAGCAAAAAAAAACTTTCTTTCAAGAGTTTTGGAGAAATTTAGCTTTAATAAATATTGGTGCAATGGGATTCACAATTGTATTTCAACACTACGATTTTTAGTGTTGGTGAATGGGGAACCTTGAGATTTATTTGGATCCTCTTGTAGATGAAATTAGGGAGATAAGCTTTATCTCATTTTTTTTCTATTATAATGGAAAAGGCATTAGGAAGATATAAGGTAAAAAAACAAAGGGAAAAGTGAAGAATTAAAATTGTTCTAAATGTAAGTCCTATTACTCATTAATTTTTTTTTGTTACACCCTTCTCTTTCTTATCATTTGCAAGAGAGAAGCATAGTCAATAAGCAATACCTTGGATGACTACTACAAGGTTTCAGTGCAAAGTGTGAATATATATAAATCATAAAATTTCCTTTTTAATATAAATCATATAACTCAACAAATGGTGGAAAAGATTTTGGATTATAAGATGGGGTTCCCAACCTTAGGTTTCCCTCCGCTTTTCAATCATTTATAATATTTATTTGTGAAGCCAAGAAAAAATAGCTTTCACAATAAAGATCATTAAATCTGAAAATTTAAAAGATTGAGAAGAGAGAAAAATCTCCACAATATGTTTTTCTCAAATCCATATGGGTAGATGTAGAAGGCATAAAATAAGGAACATTTATTAAATATAACATTTGACAAAAATATATTGTGCAGATTTTTCTCTCCTCTAGGTCTTTTTAATTTTCAAATAGAGTGATCTTTATTGAGAATGCTATTTTTTCTTCTTTACGTCTTTTTAATTTTCAAATAGAGTGATCTTTATTGAGAATGCTATTTTTTCTTCTTTACAAGTGAATATAATAAATTATTGAAAAGTGAAGGTAAACCTAGAGACAATAACATAATATAGAAATGTGATTCTTATGTCAATAATATTCATAGCATTGTGAGAAAATTGAACGTTTTACACAAACTTTGGATGGGTTCCCCTCCATTTTGAGGTCACATTTGCTGATAATGGAAGAACCTGATTGTCTTGTATGTGAGGATATGTTTTGATGTCAATAATCATACGCCTCATTTGTTGTACTGCTGGCATATATTATCTAAGCTCTATTTGGAATACCTAGCACCTAGCACTTGCACCAGAAGGGGTGCAAGAGGTACGCCGATAGATAATTATATGTAATTAAATATATCAAAAATTGTAGTTTGTAGTGTCTATAAAATTTTGTAATACAAATTTGAAATACATAGATAATATATTTTGTATTGGAAGGGGTGCAATGGTACACCGGTAGAAAATTATATGTTAAGTAAACATGGCAAGAATTGTAGTTTGTAGTGTCTATACAATTTTGTAATAAGAGTTTAAAACACATACACAAGATATTTCATTTGCATATTGTTTGGAAGGCATGAAAGTTTGTTGCATTACAAATTTATTTATAGCGAATTGAATGATTAAAGCATAACAATTTCAGATACGATGCTTTTTTAGTCGAAGGTTTGATGCTTTTGTAGTCAAAGGTTTGATGTTCTTCTTTGAAAAGAGCCAACACAAAGAGTTTTTGTTTTCCACAGGGACGCATCCTGCCCACCCCCAAAAAAAAGAAACCCATGTTTCCTAGACAAGGGCATCTTGATGACTTGGGGACTTGGGGGGGACATCCTGTCACCAGCCCACCACCAACGCCACCATCCCATCGCTAGTGTCATTGTCTCCAAGACGCCACTATGACTTCGAGGATGTTAGGTGTCCTCAAGACGTCTAGGGGACTCCTAGTTGTCTACAAGATGTATAATTCTTATACTTATACATCTTTTTATAACTATTTTTTCATGTACTATATGTATTTCAACACCCTACCGCCCCCTCACCATCGTCCCCTCGCCGCCCCCAAACTTAGACCCCCTATCCCCACATCCCTGAAATGCATCCCCTGTCGTCCCCCTGTCCCTGTCCCTGAAATCCCATGGAACATTGTCTATTTGTTTCTACACATGTAAGAAAAAAGTTAGTAGACATGCACCATAATCACAGTGATTATTTGTTTTGAAAAATAATCAGTTTAGGATAAAATGTTTAGTTATTAAAAGGAAATGTAGGTAAATGTAGGTTTCTGACTATCTAAAGTGCATAAGGCCAACAATTTTTTAGAGTAATGTCAATAGAAATATAATTAATGATAACATTTAATCAACCAAATTTTAGCATGTAATTTTGAAATAGCAGTCTCAGTTGCCATCTCTTTCTATATTCGTTACAGGCTTCAAATTTAGACATATTTAATGTGTTTTAGATAGCTCTTCTTTACTTGCAGATGATCTACGGCTTTGTGTAATTCATACTAGTGGAATTAAAAGCATCAAGTGAACTATCTATGCATTCCCATTTTTTTGTTAAAGGGAATTTTGAAAGAGAAATGACTACCAAATTTTTTCGAGGTGATTACCAAAAATGATTATAGACAGTACTCACAACAAATAGAACATAGCGGTGAAGCATATCACATACCAATAAATTTAATGGACCCTTTAGTATCCATTCAATTCAACAATTAAATAAGAATCAAATGGTAATAATCCATTTAGAAAACCTTTCTTCACATCTATTCTTGCCAATCAAGGTGGATTTATTAACTTTGAATATAAAGATATACAAAAGGCTAAGAGGTGATGTAATATATAAGTAGAAGCATAATCAACAATGTTCCATCCAATCTGATAGATCAGCTCCATTTATATTTACCATGTAATTCACAAGCTTTAGTTTATTTTGTACTATTTGGAAAGGCTCCCAAGACAGGGCTAATGATTTATAACCTTTGAGACCAAAAGGAGGCAAAATCAAATCCTACAGGTTGGTGTAAAGAAAAAGTGAGTTACCTCAAGATTTTGCACAAGTTGTGTCATGCTATCATCGGTTTGAACTTGTATTTCTGATTTTGCTAATAACCCACTTGAAAGATCCAAGTTGTGCCCCTATAATTTAATTCATGTGTCAGAGCTTTCATATAATTTAATTTACCATACATCACTGCGAAAAGAGGCCAACACGATTCTTTAAATGAAGATCAAAAACCCTTTCAAAAGGTTGAACGACCTTCTTATAATCTTAATTGATCCCCTTATTAGAATCGTTGTCCATGTTTAAGTGTTGTGATTTGTTTCTTTCTTTGATAGGGGCATGACAAACATGGAACAAGCCAGGGGCACTGCCTTTGGACCCCATGAGGGAGTTTCCTCCTCAATCCCACTATGGGTTGTTGCTTGTAGACTCCAACTCTAGTTTTGATAAAGAAAATCATAAAAATTGTTTTGGGCTGCCCCAAAAGAAATAGCACTTTCCCTTTATTTGGATTGAAATAACAAAAACAACATTTTTCAACAGTTTTTGGTCTCCCAAGTAATTGCATTCCATTTATACTTTTGATTTGCCAAGTCAATCCCAAACCAAAGTAATGCCACTATGATCAAAATATACTTATGTGTTCTCTATAATTATTTTTAATGCATCTCATGTGTTATTTAAGTCCATTTTGTGCATCTATGTAATATTTTCATTTACTCAATCCCAAGTCCAATTCAAAATTTTGGGCTGCTGAGTTCTTTGGCGAGTCCAAGTTTTTGAATCAATGATTCTAATGATTATAGGGTATATTGAAATGAAAATGCAAAGCATGTAAACTAGCACTTGCATAGTTAGAAGGTGCAATGTTTACACCAATAGGAAAATGATTATTTTATTGGCATAGTCATATTATATGTATGGAGATGTAATGCAACATTTTCATTTTTCTTTTGGCATGAGAACACTTTTATGGCATGAACCCACATGCCCAAGACTGAATTTGTTGGGCTTGAAAGCCCAAAGGAAAAATCCTATCGGTTAATTGGAAAATTTGGTAAAATGTTATGTTTTGAAATATATAAAATTAAACTTTTAAAAACATGTTTAGAAATTAAAAATGCAGATTTTAGAAGAGAGTTTTGATAAACCCTCAAAGGGTGAAAACATTTAAAGAAACTCTATTAGAGTAATACATAGACTACTCAAAGCAAAAAAAACAAGAAATAGGGCAGCAAAATCTCTAGGGTCAAAATCTAAACAAAAGCATGTCATTCGCAATAGATCTAACTATTCATTTCCTTTGGGAGAAAAGGTGCAACATTCATTAGATTAACTCTCCACATATCTTAAGGGAGACAGGTTGCTTAAAGAAGAATTTATTTGTTCTCAAAGGAATGTAGCCTAAGAGAGACAAAATGTTTGAAATAGAATTTGATTGGTTTTCTTTTATAGCTTTCATAAGACAAATTGCACAAACAACTCTTTTTCTCATTCGTTGTAGTGTTGAAGTTCTCTATGTAATATAAGATACACTCTTAAAAACAAAACAAAAACCAAAACAAAAGCAGTAGCTTACCTATTTTATCAAGCACCTATGAGCTCTCAGCCACCTACTCATACAAATGCTCTATCTGCAAAATCAGTCTACTTTAAAGTTCTTCAACTTCAGAAGCGACATGCACTGCATCCACGCTTACCAATTTTCCAAACCAATCGACATAATACCCAACAAAAGACATTTCTTAAGGCCACTGCCAACTATCACTTTTCTCCCAATGCCCATCTTCTCTATTGTTATGGCCATGGCAATCATCTTCCACAGACTGAAAAACACTTTGACATTATTGGAAATGCGAAACTGGCAAAAATGTGCCATAAACACTATGAAACTCCAACCCTATGTTAACAATATTCAAAAGATAGCATTTCATAAGAATCTTCTTAAACATATCAAAAGCTCAAAATGAAAAATACAACTAATACCTCAGTTGCAAATATAGGACTATTTGTTGAATAGTCAATAACAAGCAAATTTTGTCCAAAACTTATTATTATTTCAGTTTATTACTCTCTAGTGGATGATTATACTCTATGAGAAATATGAAGCTTACATAAGGTACAAACTAGAGTCTAAACTGCTGCCATGACTACAAAAAAATGTATGTACAAAACAAAGGTGGAACTCAGCTGAGATGAAATCAAGATTTAGAAAACACAAAACAATAGTTATTAACTTATTAGTGACTAGATACTCTGATCAATACTAGGATCAATGCCTGAAAAAAAATCTCTAAATCATACACACCCCATTGGGAAATCATCCAGCATCCAAGACACGCATCTACTTGTTCTCCCAATATGTATCAGAATGTGACTGTGTTACAGCGATAATTACCAACTACTTTTATCAACCACAAAGATACGGTTAAAACTTCGCAATATCTGCATGTTCTAGAAAGTACTTAATTCTCTGTTTCAATTTTACAATCAAAAGAAAACAGACAATTAATATTACCAAAGTTCATTCATCTATGAAATATATCATTGCAAATCCAGAAGAAATTAAACAAAAAATGGCAAAAGCTCTAATTATTGCAAATCCAAGAAAACAGACAATTAATATTACCAAAGTTCATTCACCTATGAAATATATTATTGCAAATCCAGAAGAAATTAAACAGAAAATGGCAAAAGCTCTAATGAGTAGCAGAATTTTTGACAGCATGGCTTCTTGCTCTCGTTCTCAAGTCATATGCTGCTACTGAAATCCATGGGGATCGCCATGATGGTATGGATTGGAAGACCCATACTGAAACCCGGGAGTTGTACCATACACAAGATCCTTTGGGAACCCATGCATCTGGAAGCCAAAGAGAGATGGAAATAACCTAAAGCCCATAGAGAATGTTAAATTCCCAAATCAAGCCACTGCCATTACAGCAGGGATTGATTAGGGCCTGATGAAGGACCGCCATACCGCAGCTTGCTCTCTTCCATCAAAGCCTTACGAACACGGCACTCTTGGCATAAACATATCATGCCCTCTTTCCCTTGTCGAAATTGACATTGTTGAACACCTACTGTGCCATTGAGAAAGCAAGCAACAAACATGACAAATTGCTTGCCTTGGATGTGAGCAGATGCTCTTCCACAATGGTTTAGTGCACCAGAGTGCCCACCTGCTTAAGGTTTCCAGCCATGAAGTCTGGAATGACATCATAATCATTGTAACCCTAGTCAAATATGGATACACCATCACCCACATCAACCACCACTCCTGCAAAGTCACACCTGGGCACCACCTGAAAACAAAGTCACAAATAAGGCATACTTACCAAACCATAAACAATAAGATCTAAAGTTAAACTATTATTTTCCCAGAGAGGCATGAGGGAGCATACAAGAAATGACACAGGAAACGGCACAACAGTGTTGCGATAGATGCCATGTTGCCATACTTTGAAATCCATAGAATCAAAAGCAGCTGCAAGACCTTTAACCAAAACCTGGCTAGACCCTATATTTGGTACGGGGAATTCCCCAAATTGTAGGACATCTATGGATCCATACTTGTAAAACAAAACTACTGGAACCCTAAATACTCACAGAGATGCAGGTATGGATAGAATGTTGTGCAAACAAACTTATCTGCTCCTTTACAAAGCCCTACCTACCACAACAAGGAAAATTAAATAAGACGAACGAAAACCAATCTCCTTCCAGCCGCTACTTCAATCTATTCACAGTAAATCAAAAGAAGATTTCACATATGCGACGAAGATCTGAAATATTAAATGCGAATCAATTTTTTTCAGACGTGAGGTCAGCAACGTTTAATTCGTCAGAAACAACTAGCAAAAAATTGTTTCACGGCTACCTGTATCCGACGTGAGACAGGTTTCGGGCAGAAACCTCACACTATATATAGCTATGGCTAATAATATAAAAATAAAAATCCATATTGGTTGTAAAACACCTGTACAATAACTTGAATTTTTTGCTACTCTTTGCAATCTAAATTTAGCCATTTTCACTGTACTGTACCACTTCTTAGCTTATTTTTTTTGCTATGTTTTGTTTGAAGGATCATTTTTAGTGCTACAAGTTTCTATATTCATGGCAAGTTAATAGAGTCAGTTTTTATATTCATGGCAAGCTAATGGAGTCAGTTTCTATATTTGTAGCAATAATCATTCACTATTGGGCATCATTCATAACAAGTTAATAGAGTATAGGGTAGACAATAAAAGGAATGTTTACATCAGTTGTTATGTTGTGTTTTTTGGTTTTTTATCTTTATCTATAGGTTGTGTTTAGACCGATTAACTGTTATACCAGAATATCTAACTTGCAGCAACAAAGGTCTGCATCAAATAATTGAACTGACCTGAAAATATTGGCCCTTGCAAGTTGGGAGATGCACATGGTGGTTCCTTAAAAAATGCACTTGACTCCCTCATTTAGTTTTTGCTTCCCAAGATTAACCATCCTTCTCAAAACTTCAAGGCACTCACTCTTATTTTCAGGCATCTGACTAAATCTCTCCAATACAGATCCCAATATAGAAAGTGCTATTCCCACAGTAGGAATTTTCTCAGCGCCTTTGAGCCCTTCTATAAAATCTTTTCCTATCTCTTTAATTATGCCATCCCTAGAATTTTTCGGACATATAAGGTATGACAATCAACATCCATTTAGTATAATTTATTTCTTAAATGTTTCGAGTTACAGCCATCCAATAATTTATAACTGGCTAGAGGTAAATCAGAGAGGAATGCTATTACCAGTTAATTTTATAGTTCTGAGATGGAATTTTTACCGTTTCAGGACGCTTGCCAATGTGTTTATCTACCATCTCCAGGATTATTTGGCCATCTTGGAAGTAAGAACCTGCTGCTGAATCAGATTCTCCATCACTCTTCTCTCCCGACTGTAATGGACAACACTACATTTAGACTCAATATAGCCTAACAATATTAGATTAGGGAAGCAAAGTATAGATAACTATAATTGTTGTTAGGCATAAGCTATTCGAAAATGTAGAATTGCAGAAATTCCTAATATACAAGATTATATTTGTAACAATATAAAACATATGTGTACATAACTTACCGCGATCTTCAATAGCTCCTCTAAAACCTGAATTAGACCGTGAATCTGGCTTATATCATTGAATCTGTAGAAAATTCTTAAAATCAGTCACTGTGGCTTCTTGTTCAGAAGGTTTTGAATGCCCAGTAATGGGTTGTTGGTGAGGAGGTAGTGGTGGTGAAGAGATAGAGATGGGTTGTTCGTGAAGAGATTGTGGAGGTGAAGGGGAGGGTAAAGAGCAGCAAGAGCAGCAGCATAAAGAAGAGAAATATTCGGCCATCCTATAATAGGGAAGAAATCAAACGGAGGAAAGAAAATCTAAGTGCTATTTTCTTGGTTGTTAGAGATGATCAATCGATCTGAATAAGAAGGGCTTTTATCTTTGTCATTCCCCGCTTTCAAATCAAAAGAACAGAAAAATTAATTATGAGTTCACAAATTCTGTGTAATTCTTTTTTTCTTTGAGGGCCTGTGTGAACTAATATTTTTTTTTATGTTAACTGAAACAAATGAGTATTCCATCAATTGTCAATGCGGATCAAAGAAAGAAAAAGGCTGCCTAGAAAGTTAGTAGCAAGTGCGATATACGTAGCTTGCACTCAACAAACGAGAAATGACAAAAGTGAGGTACATCAAGTTTATGGCAATTCGACCACTGTGGCCTGGTTTATGTTTCTATATTGAAAAGCACTATATTGAAAAGTTCGTGGCAGGCACAATGTACGTTCAAGGCTAGCTTTATGTCAAATTCATTGTCCCGCCTTCTGTCTGGCTTAAAGCTATTGCTGATACCAATTGCTTGAAGTGAACTAGGGATTTTCTTTCTGGCTTCACTCAATTGCTGGGCTTAAGTGATAAGTATATTTTTAAACTTAAATACTGGTCAAATCTGATATAACTTGGTCATCAGTTCTCTTTGTGCAAATGGACTAGAACGGCTCGATTTATTTTGGAGTTATTGTCATGAGTTTCAAATCTACTGTATACATTTATCATAGAATAAAGGTTCACAACTCAACATAGGGGAGAGGACCCACTAGTTGAGCATCCTAATTTCACGCTTTTAATTATCCTACGTGGAAATTTCAAATCACTCCCAATTTTTTACAGCAGCTTACTTGGCAAGTCCCCTGCTTATAACTAAGGTTTCAGGGCCACATCATCAAATATGATGCCACATCAGCATGCTTTTTGTTAAGGCGTCCAAAAAGGCCCAAGAAAAAATTGAGACCAATACTTGTGCATTCACAACATGTTCTATTGAGGGCTGATGTGGAATCACATGATTGGTTGCTTTTTAGATCAAAGGAATACATTTTGTTTAAATATGGGTAGTCATCATCAACACTAACAACTTTAAAGTCACAACTATTGGTCCAATATTGATAAAAATATTGGGCATTATATAAACAAATACTATCACACCTATTGAAATATGCTGGGTCCTCTCCCCTAGTATCTATAAATTTGTACAAGCTCTTTTATCATTCAAACATCGAGAGTGATAAATAAACATGTCATATGTGCACTTTATAATACCAATTTCCTTTAAACAAATACTTATTTCATCTACAAGATAAACAATATTGTTCACATTGATATTGGCATAGTGTGATGGTTTCAAAGTGTTGTTGTTGTTCTTGCTGCAAGGTTCAAACCCCACGTGGGTTGTTACTTTTTACTATTATTTTGGGGATGAGGTCTCCCATTTGTGGCCTCACCGGTTCATGGCTTCAAGTCAAAAGTGTTTAGTCCTCTTTTAAAATAAATAAATAATATTGTTTCCCACCATATACTAAACCACCAAAAACAACTGGAACAAACTCAATTTTTCAATTTTAGGAGGTATCCACTAAAGAAAATTAATAAAAATATTATATCATTTTTGGATTATACATGTAAATTATGTACATAAGTTCAAATTGATTTATTTCCTTCTCATCTAGGTTTCAATTCTATCATTGTCTAGCTAAGGATTGTATATATAACTTTGATAATTTTAGATTTAATATAAATAAAAAATTTAGATTACGATGTACATGTTCTACATTCATCTTAAATTAAAATTGTACATAAGTTCTAGGATGTGTATAGGTGTAGATAACATGTTCTCTAAGGTGAAATTCGTGTACAAATATATTGTTTTAGTTCTATTTGATCCTAGACACATTTGATCATTTCTATCAAGTACGAAAATCAAATTTCATTTGAAATCTAGTGCATAATATTTCATTACAAGTAGTTTGTTGATATTGTTGGCATTTCTTTACTTGATATATCTTATGTACCATTGTCTTCTTTCTAAGCGTATATTTATCCAAGTTATATATTCAAACTTATATTTTTTAAATATTTAAATTGTGTAGGAGATCAACATACAAAAATTGGAGTGGAAGTTGTTGAACCTAATTTACATATTAGAGTAGAGGAGTCCCTATCACACATTGATGTCAAAGAGGAGACCCGGTCACACATTGTAAGTGGTGATGTGGAAGCTCATAGATAATTGGATAATGGAAAAAGGTTAGGATTTCTTCTAGGGTAAAAACAAGATAATGAGTCCACTTTTAGTGCAAGTGTCACAAGTAGAAAAAAATATCAATAGGAACAAGTACATGTTTCATAAAAAAATGGGTACCTATTTATGAACAAGCTCTCAAACCTAAACTCCTATACTTATGGAACATGCACCCATATTTTTTTAAAACTACCCATTTCTATATACATTATATATCCATTCTTTTTTTTAGAATAGGTACATGTTTTGGAGTGTGTATGTGTTTCATAAAATTCAAAATTTGAAATCCTTGTCTTTTTTTGTTTGTTTTAGGCTTGAAAACCAAACCTTTAGCCTTGTACCTACAATTACAATTCCATGAAAACAATAAGACAAAACTAACTTTAGCAATATGGATTATGATTTTTTTTCATAATTTTTTTAATGAAATTAAAGCCCATTATAGATGATGATGTGTAAAAAAATAATGATTGGAAATATTATTTATTTATTAATTAATTTTTAAGGAAAGTGGTTCATAAACTTGAAATGACATGTATTAGTATTTTTAATAAATTTTAATTTTTAAACTTTTTAAAATAAATTATACGTGAGATGGCTCTCATCGCAACTCCCCCAATGGCTCCTACAATGGCTCCTTTCAAAGGTTTGTGTGTAGTAGCTCCCAGTAAGAGATCTCGCCCTTCTATTTCAACCAATGTGCATGCCAGAACGCCCAAGAAGGACATTTCTGCTATGCCGAATGATTCTTCTCTTGTAGCGGCTCCTCCTAATGGCTCCTTTGTAATGACTACTTGCAATGAAGGTGAGGGTTCTGGGCCATCTACAACGAATGGAAACATGCGGGTCAAAACACCCATACATAGTCTATCTGCTGCCTCAAATGCTTTTTTTTCCAACAATGTTAAAGGATCTTCCCTTGTTTAGTTTGGAGGGTTTTGATCTGCTCTTGTAGATGGATTGAATGGTGAGCTGTGGCCATTGTTCCCATGCCACCATCCTTCACAGGTTGCAAGGTGTAAGAGTCCTTCAACAGTCTTGGGGATTCTTTCTTCCCCCCTCAATGCTACAACAACCCAAAAGAATGGCTTAATGGGCTCCTGTATCAATCTGCAGCCTTCCTAGAGGTTTTTTCAAGCATCTATGGTTCCAAAGTCTACTGATTTGTTTGGTAAATATTCTTCTTCACAAAAAGCTTCCACTACAGCCTTGGTAACAACAAAAATGAAGTAGATCCATCTTCTGCGAATGGTTTTTTGGCTGTTGCAACTATTGCCAAAGACTCTGCATCTGGAATCTTTGGTGAAAGTATGGAAGGTTCATTCAAGTCAAAGGTATGTGCACCTCATGTTCTTTCAATGCTCTTTAAGATTGGAAAGGAAATATGGGTCTCCCAAAACCTCTTAAATGTGTAGAGGAAATCCCTGTTCTGGAATTTGGGGATGAAGTGCCACAAGAAGAGGAATATTTCTCTTCTCATGCATTAATTAGTTGTTTTAATCATTTTTGGCCCTTTGTTTCTGACCTGAACCTTTGGGTAAAGCAAAATTGGCATCCTTTATTGCAAAATGTTCCAAATTTTTTTCTAAGTGCTTAGGGTTTCTTCATTGCTACTTTTGAATCCACCAAAGATAGGGATTCCATTCTATTTGAATGCCACTGGTCTTGGAATTAGCACTACCTCTTTCTTGAACCTTGGCATCCAACCTTCAACCCTTCTTTTGAATCTTTCAACATTATGTTGATTTGGGTTCGTCTTCCAAATCTTCCACTTCAATTTTGGATCTCTTGTTTCAAGTCTATTGGCAATTCTTTAGGTTCCTTCTCGGCTGTAGATAAGAAAACTATAATTTTTTCACACACTACTTTTCCTTGAATCTTAGTGTGATTAGATCTCTTAAAGGAACTTCATGCTAATATGATTCTTAAAGTTGTTGATCGTTCCTAGACCCAACTGTTGGACTATGAATGACTTCCCTTCTGTTTTAGGAAATGCTTCAAAACAAGTCGTGTGATTGCAACATGTCAAATGAAAAGTAAATTTGCAAAGAAATGGGCTTCATGGAGGAAAGATGCCTTGTCAAAGTCCCCTGCATTTGGGCCCAGAAATCTGCTACATCATCACCAGCTCCTTCAACAAAATCTATTGTGAAGAATGTCACGCTTCCACAAGAGCAAAAATCAAACAATTTTGGGGCTACCTTCTCAAAGCCTCCTTCACTTGGGCATAAATCTACAGTGGTTCCAACAAAAAAATTTGAGGAGAAGACTCAAAAATCAAACAAGATTGGGGGTCATGAGGAAGGTATGGAACAAAAAACTTCATTTTTTGAGAGGGATTTGGTGGATAACCATTGGACACTTGTGTAGAAACGTAAGAAATCTTATTACAAATTGTCTCTGGAGTTTGCATTTCCCTCCCTTGTTCATAGTGAAGGGGATTAGCTTGTAGCCTTTATGGCACTTCTGATCAATTTCATGCTAGTTGATGTTGTCTGGCTTTTTCTTTGTAATTTCCTTTTTATATATTAATATATTATATATAGGCTTTATGCCTTTTGCCTTAAAAAAAAATTATATGTGGCAAATCTAGACATTGTTCTCTACACAATGAAAAATTAATCATTTTATGCTCATTTTAGCTCAAGTTATCTTGGCCATATATGAGGGTTTTTCAAAAATAGAAATTAGTGCCATAAAAATTTTGATTAAAAAATATTATGATTTTAAAAAAAAAATTCTAATCTAACTTCACCATAATACACATATTTCCCCAAAAGGAATTATAAAAATAATTGTATTTAGGTAAAATTATGTTGGTTGTACATGTGCATGTTTTAACTCAAAACATAGGACTTTAAAAAAGTCATTTTTGTACATCCTACAAAAAACTAACTTTTATCATCTAGGTATTAGAATGAATTACATAGTTGAAAACTAGACACAAAATCCTACTAAATATGGAGAAATGGGGAAAAGATAGAAAATAGAAGACATGCATATATAACACATAATTTACCTTATCTTTTACCTTTCTCACTTCATGGATTGAGCTGAAGTAGATGCACCCATGTCTACTTGATGTGCTCCTTGATGATGAAGCTATGCGATTGCTCTCCAATACAAAAGAATTTGGGAATAAAAGAGGTTTTTGATAGTGAATTCAACAACATAAGTTTGGCAAGCATGAGATGATCAAAGTGAGAGGACATGGCTCCAATTTATAGATTTTTGGAAGGATGAATGGAGGGTTCAAATCTTCTTGTGATATGAATGGTTGGGATTAAAAGAGATGGTGAAGGCTTAGCCTTGTGACAAGTGTCACAAGATGAAGGCATGTGAATATGACATGTTGGCATGGGGAAGAGAGAAAGTTCTTCTTGCACATGTGTGAGCATACATTGAGAAGAACAAGAAGATGACAACTAGAAACAAAAGTGGCAAAGTGTAAGAGATGTAGGCTTGGAAGTGTGACAAGTAGGAAGAAATGGAAACTATAGGGTGGATTCATGGGGAAGAGGATCTCACACATGTGTGAGCATCCAATGAAAATGAGGTCAAATGATGACTTGGAGAGGGAAAGTGACATGTGCATGCAAGCCTTTAAGAGGGCTTGTAGGACACATGTAACATGTCTACAAGTTTGGGAAAGTGGGAGGAATTAAAAAATTGGAAGAAATGTTAATGAGAATTAGGAAGTGAATTAAGTCAATTAATTGAGGATTAATTAACTTAATTGGGATTAGAGGCCTTAGGGAAATAAAGAATAAGGTTAAATTAAAATAAGTTTATTAATTGAAATTTGAAGAATGGAGAATTAATTAAATATGACAGTGGAGGGGAATTAATCAAATAAATAATCTGATTAATTAAGAAGAATGAGGATAACACTTAATTAAATCTTTAATTTATTAATTATGAATTAAAAGGCTATAATTAATTTGATATGGTGTTGTGATTGAAGGGGGTGACATCACATCAAAAAAGTGAAGATATGCTCCAATTGACTTAAGGGAAATGGACTATGTCTAGTCATATGGATGTGAGAATTTCTATGTGATAAGAAGAATGTGTAAGGGGAATAGGTTGTAAAAATTCCCCCTCGAGAGGACATGTGGGTTTAGGAGAACATGGGTGTGCTCTCAAAATGGATGAGAGGATGAAAGATGATGAAAAAATAGCAAGATGGAAGGATGAAGAGATACTAGACGAAGAATGTTGTGAGTAATTATGCACAAAAGGATTCAAGCTCAATCATGATGTTTCCCCAATTATGCTAAAAATCCAAGATTGATTGATGATGGAGTGTTGTTGATGTGGGAACGATATATCCCTAAACAACAAAAGGATTGGGTGGATTAAGGCTTTGGAGCAAATATGGAAACAAGATCAAGGATGTGATTAAATGGTTAGTGCCAGATCACATGGATTAGAATTCGATGATGATGTAAGGTTAGTAGGAGTATTATGATTGATGAAATAGATGAAGTGATAATGAAATGATACAGATGAGATGCAAATGAAAATGGAGGATAGGATTTTGGAGTGTTGAATTAGAACTACCCAAGAAAAGGGGTTTTCAAGGTGAATTCTCATAAAATTGGAAGAAAATTATTGGAGAAAGAGGAAAAGAAATAAAAATGATTGGTGAAGGAACAAAGGAAAAATATTGAGAAATGGATAAATGGGAAAATAAAGAAGGTGAGAAACGAGGATCCTAGTGTAGAAGGGTAAAGGGGATGGGGTGAAAAGGTACTATAAATAGGTCCAAAGGATGAAAGAAGGGTCATTTTCACTCTCTCATTTGGTGAATTTTGAGCTCTGGAGTAGAAGAAGAAGAAGGGAAGATAGTGAATGTCCCTCATCATTATGCTGAGTCGGTTTGAGAGTATGCGTGATCAATAAGCACAAGACTAGTGGTGAGTAACCAATGCCTTTATTTATGCATATTTTTCAATATTATGAATGCTCAAGTTTTGAGGATTGAACTAAGGATACAAGGTCCATTTTAACCTTGAATTATCAATTTTGCATCCTAGAATGGTGCCTAAGCCTAGTTCAATGCCTATGTTTGGTGTTTAAGTGGCTATGCAAGGTGTTTCAATGCTTTCCCAAGGTGTTTTAGCACCTCTACCTAGTGTAGCACTTTTGCAAGTCCTGATTCAATGCATGTGCCTAGTGTAGTGATTTTGAAGGTTGTTTTAGTGCCTGATTCTAGTTTGGTGCTTGAGCTTGGTGTTTCAACATCTATGCTAGATAAGTCCTTATGCAGGCATCAGAAGAGGGATTAGTTTAGGTTTTTGAGGTTTTAGGGATAAGATTAGAGTTTTGGGTTGGGGACAAGGGTTTTGAGTTGGGGACAAGGGTGTAGGGATGGGTTAGAGGTGTTTAGAGATGGATCAAAGGTGTCAGGAGATAGGTTAGAGGTGCTTAGGGATGGGTCAAAGGCATTTAGGGATGATGGTGCAATCACAGATGGAGGGACTAGAAATGAATGTCCAACCGTGCAACTTAGAGTCAACATAGCAAAAATAACACAAGATATTGATCATAAAACATGAACTTTCATTGATTCAACAACTGGAAGTCTTACATGCATCATATGTAAAATAAACAAGGTGCACAAGCCTTCTGTAAGGGCATTACAACATTATGACTCGCTCAAGGCCTTAGTACAGTCCATAACCTAGAAGGCTGGATTGAATTGCGAACTATCTATAATGATCTACCTGATTGAATACTAAATTGAATTACTTTCAAATGATTATAAATGATCTTAAATGTGATCTTCTCCAGCTCCAATAATGGTCTTCATCATCCTCAAGGGTTTACAAACCCCAATAAATGATCAAGCATGTAACCTAAAACATGAAAGATATTCCTTCACAAATTGAAATGTATTGTGGATCTCCAAGAAACATCCCCTTGGACCCAAAATTCTTGTATGATGCTCCATTAAGCT
>VDFB02042441.1:0-28750 GCA_007258455.2 Sequoia sempervirens
ACCCTTGTTTCGCTGCTCATAATCGCTAGGCCAATATGGCTCCTCACCCAGCAGATCACACATCCAATGCTACCATAAACACACAAACTAGGCACCCTATCAAACTTAGCTAAATTTTAGAGTGGTACTGCGGCAACTTGGCAGGTTCGCTCATGTGGGTTGCTGCCTCTCCATCACTGTCTCTTTAAGGAGGAACCTTAATGGGTTCCCACATATCACTGTCTACATCCTCAGGTATAAACTCAAAGAAAAAACTTTAAAGAGACTAAGCAAAATATCATGGTGGGCCCTCTTAAGCGGGATTCCATCAGTGGGAGTCTGCTTCGTTCTAGCCGTTGATCAATGACAAACCTGGTGTGACATCTTGTAGTGCGAGTCCCGTAGTCATCACCTCTAAAGTTGCAACTTTAAGTGAAAACAACAAAAACCTTAAGTTAAACCATCTATGCGGATCCGCCATCGTGTGCCACTATTTAAAGAGGGCCATGTGCCTTGGCTATCATTTGGTGGAAAAACCCCTACATTCCTCTGCCATGCAGGTCTCACACTTCCAAATGTTGTGAGTGTAACTTTGGACACAAACAATGAAAGCTTTAAGGATGATGCCCATTGCAGGCTCATTTCTACAGGTTTCCCCTACAGAATGATGCCATGTTCTGCTCGCTACTTAACGAAAAAGCCTCACTGCCACCTCACCTTGTAGACCTGGTCTTTACTAGAGCCATCAATGAAATAAACACAACCAGTGATAGATTTCACGAGTCAAAATTTACCAGCAGGTCCACCCATGCAGACTGCCACTTGTAGAGCACCGTTCACCCAAAGCTACTATTTAATAGTTGAGATTTGATGACAACCTGCTGCATGGATTCTACCTCCACAAACCCTGCAGTCCACAAAGTAACAAAACCTTCAAAGTAGAATGACCCAAGGGATCTAAAATTAAATTAACTAAGTAGGAGGACCATGTAGATTCCGTCATGCAGAACTCTGCTTCCGGAATGCTATCTCCCTTTGGCTGTCCCTTGACAAAAAAACACTAATGGATTTCCACATCACTACTCCTGCCTCCTTCACACCCGCATAAGCTTCAAGGCCTGATCTAGCAAAGGGGCATAACTCCAGGTGTCTCCACTGCCAATTCACATATGTTCTTAATGAATATTCCCTAAATTTACTCAACAATCATGTCATACTAAAAATTATCATCATGTTGCCGCATGCAGGAATCCACTTCCCTAGTGTCATCCCTTAAGGGCTTTCATCCTGGTGGATTTTGCAATGAGGAAACCTGCACTACCAAACTCATATTCTTGCAAG
The DNA here is from genome assembly GCA_007258455.2 of Sequoia sempervirens. Taxonomy (NCBI): domain Eukaryota; kingdom Viridiplantae; phylum Streptophyta; class Pinopsida; order Cupressales; family Cupressaceae; genus Sequoia; species Sequoia sempervirens. Next base: position 1,321 of record VDFB02042441.1, read on the forward strand.
TTTCCCAAACAAGCTTCAAATGATAAAATATGATGAATGTTATGATCTTTCAAGGGTATATGGATTTATTTAATGATGTATTTATATGATTTCAATAACATTTTCCCTCTTAATATGTCAATGCACTTACTATACCTTTCATGTGTAGGATTTATGGAACCTTTTGAGGGACTAGCGAAGAAACTAGTTAAGAAGATTGACAAAGGGAAAATACTAGCTAGAACTCCCAGAGGAAAAGAAGACAAGGAAAAAATGAAGTACCGATTCTATGGGGTAGAGTACACCTCTAAAATCACTTCTAACTGGGATAAGGTCACAGACATGGACCTCAGGCATGTGAACATTGATGAGTTTAAACAAAGGGTTATGGTCAAACCTACAACAAAGGAGGCCTTGCAAAGGCCTTAGTATTTCCTCCTGCCCTGGTTGCTCCAAAACTAGTAATGGCTTGCTGAGAGTGCTATCACTCTCATAATAGAAGAATAGTTGCTAAGGATGGGAGGGTACTGGTAGAACTATCTACCCAATCTATTGGGAGTACATTTGGCATCCCAAACTTTGATAAGATGGAAGAAATTTAAAATGAGTTCGCTCTATAAGTATGGCAGCACGATCCTATTGGATGCAAAAGGATGATAAATCAAACTTGGTGAAAGGAGAACAGGGGAAATGCTAGCAAGGTACCCAAAACGCTATATAGAAGTAACTTTGTGGAAGAAACTAATGACTTGGTGGCTCTCCTTAGCAGAGTAATGGGCCTTCTCACGTCCACATTATTTGATGAGTGGATGTTTTATTTCATTAAGGAGATCCTCTGGGGCAACGCTAAGTTCCACTTGGCAAAGATGATCAGTGAGAACCTGCACAGTCAGTTTATGGTAGTCAAGAAGACCTCACAATTTTATATGACCTCTTATCTCGTTTATCTCTTGGCTATAAAATTCCCATACAAAGGATTAGATTGTGCTGGGGTACTGGGGAGAAAGAAGGGACAACTTAAAGTATATGATTGCTACCCTCAACTGTACTATAGAAATTTCAAGAAAGATTACAAGAGTAAATAATGCCTTCATTAGGCACATCATCAAAACCTTGGTAGGAGATTATCACAGAAGAGTGTTGCACAGTGCCAAGGTGGTCATAAAGGTCTTTGGATATTTTTTCATCCAATTCCCTAAATTCACGTACACTAGTGCAAAGGGATTCTCAAGAAGACCCTACTGGCTGCCCCATTATCCAAATGATAGAATAATCTTGTTGGAACTTACTCTGCAGCTGCAGACTGCCCACACCTTATTGCACAATCTACATCATGTTGGGATTCCATATCCCCACACATTTGGACAAGGAATATACTCTTTCCCTGCTGCCCCCTACACTAAGTACTTCGAGAAGGAGCTGGAAGATTATAATTTTGAATTACACACAGATAGAGGAGGCTTGGATCCCCTCAAGAAATTGAAGAAACAAGATGGAAGACATTACACCCATCGACCTCACATTGAATATTTTTGGGAAAATTTTGATGACGACAGAGGGGTTCAGAGGCATCACTACATGAGGATGACAACCCAATTTGTAAAGGCCATCAATTTATACCCGACCCCAAGCCAAATTGTAGAGGATGATAATGTTTTTTTTTGTGGAGATAGAGAATTAATTTTGAGCTAAGAGCCTTTTTGAGGAGGAAATCAATAGAAGCTGACAGCACGCCAAAAGAAGCAAAAAGAAAGGAATCTTTTCTCAAAGATTCCCCACACTAATATCCCAGGAGGGTTCTCCACAAAAAGATGAGGAAGAAGTCAAGAAACCTCGCTCACCACTACCTACCACCACTACTTTCCCATTGACCGCTACTACCACTGCACTATCCCCTTCCACTCCCCAACCGTTGCCTATCTCATCTCCGCTCACTGTGGACATTTATGTCCATCTCACCTCCTCTTCCTCGACTGCTCCAATAGTGGTGTTAGATTCTTCCTCCTCATTCTCGCGTCCATTTCCAACCCTTTTCACTCTACCACCTTCTTTTCCAACAACTTCCATGGCACCTATCACTTTTCCACATGCTTTTTCCTCCTATCTGCAAAATGTTCCTTCAGAACTCTCCCACGTAATCCTCACACCACAAGTTCAAATTCTAATGGACGAGCTTGCTGCTACCTTGCCTCTCCCTCCACCACCTACTGAGCCCCCTAAAATGGAGGTCACCATGCAAATATCTGAGGAAATGGAGAAGCTTAGTGGGGAACAACTCAAAGAGATAGATGTGGATATTATTGAAGAGCCAAAGATATTATTGAAGAGCCAAAGAGATCTGATCGGGATGACTACTTTGAGCATCTTGAGGGCAGACTAAGGGTAAATATAGACAAAGTAGCCTCCGATGAAGAAGGGAAACAAATACCAAAGGGTGAAGGTGTAGGAAATCTTGATGAATATTAAAAATTTGAAACATTTGACCAAGAACCTAAGGGGGAATAACCCCAAGAGCACAAGGGTGAAGAGGCAAACCCTGAGGAGCATTGCTTTGATGAATGGAAAATTGACACAGTTCTGATGTGGAGATAATTGATGAGCCCCCAAGAACTAGCTGAGACAAGGGATTACAACATGAGGAAGTAGCCCAAGAGGGAGAGAAGGATAAATAAGAAGAAGAGGGCACAAAAGAAATAAGTGCTAAGCCTGAAATTGAGGTTGAGATTGAACACGAAAAGACCAAGAGGGAAACTCAAGAAGAGGATAAAATTGAAGAAGATCTAGAGACTACCAAGCCTTACACGGGGAAGGCTATACAAGAAGAGGAGATAGATGAGGAATAGAGAAATGATGAAGAGGCTCCCAGGCACAAAGATAATGAGACTTTGAAGAAACAAGAAGAGGGGAGGGATCATGAATCCCAAAAAAATCAAACAAAAGTCCCCTCGTGGCTAGAGCAACAATTGAAGAGAAAGGCTCCAGTAGTTGCAGGCCCTCTTATGGAGGTTCCTCTTCATGATGAAAGCCCTCATCTTGGCTAGTTCTTAGGAGCTCATTAGTCTTCTCCTCATCAATTTTTGTATCAACTTTCCCTTCCTTGGAGCGATGCTCCTCTGGGCTTGCCTCTTTGTCTTTATTTTCCTCAAGCTATTCACCTTCAAGCTCCTGACCTAAAGTTTCAACATCATAGTAAGTATAAAACATACTCATGTTTCCATCCTCAGGTGTTTGTTGCCCTTCCTCATTAGAGGCCACTTCATCCAAATCAATTCTTAATCCCTCCTCCACGTGCTCATAGTAGTCATCCTAGTCAAAGTCCTTGGGCTCTTTAGCAACATCCTTTATTGTTTCCTTAGGCTGCTCCCCGGTTAGTAGCTCCATCTCTTTAGAGATCTGCATTGTAGCCTCCATCTTAGGTGGCTCAATAGGAGGTGGAGGGAGATGTAAGGCAACAGTGAGTTGAGCCATAAGAATAACTTGAGGGTTCAAAATAACCTCAGAGAACTAAGGTGGCACATTTTGCAGATATGAGGTGAAGGTGTTAGGAAAGGTAAGGGGTGCCATAGAGGTTGTGGGTAGAGATGATGGAAGGGTGGAAATAGGTTGCAATGAGGGTGGGAGTGAGGAAGATGATAGTGGGAAATTAGTAGAAGAAGAATAAGAAAAGGTGAGGTGGACAGAGATGTCCATAGTGGGCCGAGATGAGACGGGAAATGATTGAGGAGTAGATGGAGATGGAGCAAAAATAATGGCTGATGGGAGTGCAATGGTGGTGGGTGGTGGTGATCATGGTTTCTCAGTTCCTTCCTCTTCTTGGGGTGGAGATCCCTCTTGTTGGATAGCAGGCATGTCAGGAACAAGGGTTCCCATTCTCTTTTGTTTCTTTGGCGGCCTCTGCCCTTTAGTCGTCTTTCTAGTATACACTTTTTGCTTCAGCTATCACTCTAATGTGTATTTATTCTTCCTTGATCTTGTGATGGACAAAGACTTGGGAGCCTCACTTGAAGATCCTACAACAACACCACTATCCGTTTCACTTTCTATTTCATCCTCTAATTCTCTGTAGGTTAGCTCTATGCCTTGTCACTACAATTGGGTTATCTGATCGTCTAACCACTCCTTGGTTCTCTTCTACTAGGCGAGTGACAATATCTAAATTCGTGACCTCCAACTCAGCCCAATCAATAATGAGAAATGAAATGTTGATCAGAGCATTATATCTTTCATCAAGAACATTGTCATCTTCAACAATTTGATTGGGGACTTGATACAAATTAAAGGATTTCACAAATTTGGAAGTCATCGTCATGTAATTCCGCCTTCGAAACTCATGGTCATCATCAAAGTTAGCCCAAAATTCTTCAATGTGGGGTCTATGGGCATACTTTTTCCCAACCTATTTCTTTAGTTTTTTGAGAGGATCCAAGCCTCATTTCTTTATGTACAACTCAAGGTTGTACTCTACAAGCTCCTTTTGTGAGTACTCTATGCATGTCATAGTGGTGCGGGAATACATACCCTATCCAAATGCAATGGGGTATGGGACCCCAACATGATGCTTGTTGTTCAATAAAGTGTGGGCAGTTTACAAATTTTGGGTAAGCTCGAGCAATATGATTCTGTCATTGGGGTAGTAGGACAACTGATATGGGAATCTTGATAATTCCTCAAATTTTATGTATGTGAATTTAGGGAACTAGATGAACCAATACTCGAAACCCTTTACAACTACTTTGGAACTGTGGGACATCCTTCTGTGATAGTCTCATGCTAAGGTCCACATGATGTGCATGATGAAGGCATCGTTGACCCTCTTGTAGTCCTTCTTTAAATTTCTATATTGGATTTGTGGATAGTAATCATACACAATATTTTTCCCCTTCCTAGTTCCCAGGGTGCCGACACAATCCAATCCTTTATAGAGGAACTTCATTGCTAGAAGGTAGAAAAGATAGGAGGTCACGTAGAAATCTTGAGTTTTCTTTACTACAACAAATTTCCAATGCATATTTTCACTGATGATCTTAGCCCAATGAAATTAGGGCTCTCCTCTAAGGATTTCTTCTACAAAATAAAACATCCACTCCTTGAAGAGTGAAGAAGTGGGAAGGCCCATCACTTTGCTTAATAAAATTACAAGGTCATTAGTCTCTTCTACAAAGTCACTTCTATATAGCTTTTGGGGAACCTTATTGGCACTTCCCCTCTTCTAAAGCAGCCATATTTGGTTGATAGTAATTTTACAACTTGAGGGGTCTACCTTCTAGAAATTCAAGGCATAGTATTTCTTTGTTTCATCCATCTTGTCAAATAGAGGGACACCGAATATCTTCCCAATTGACATGGGAGTTAGGTATACCAACAATCTTCCATCTACGGTGATTATCCTTCTAGTCTATGTGTGATAACATTCTCAGCATGTGAAGACCAACTTTGGAGAAATTAGGGCCAGAGGAAAGCCCACTGACTTTGCAATTCCACTCTTTTTAATTCTCAAAGCTTCCTCTGTTTTGGGGTTAACAAGGACCCTCTATCTGAATTCGTCAATACTGACATGTCCCATGTTTGTGTTGGTCACTTTATCCCAATTGGATGTGATCTTTGAGGTGCACTTGACCCCATGGAATTTTTACTTCATCTGTGTTTTCTATTCTTTCCCTCTTGGCGTTCTTGCAATCTTCTTGCCTTTATCATCCTTCTCAACTCGTTTCTTTGTTGGTTCCATAAATTTTGCACACAAAATGTGCAGTAAGCCCTTAGATAAATCAAGAAGGTGAAAAATTAGTTAAATCATGTCAATATGTCATTAAACACATTCACATACTTGAGAAAGAGCATTACATTCATCAAATTTTATCATTTTGAGTTCATTTGTGAATTTTGCAGATTTGCGGGTCTAGAGGTGCGGGTTTCTGCCTAGCAAAAGCCATCAGGGTGAATGTTGCTAGAAATAGCTCTGGGAGGATGGAGTTCTGCAAATGGAATTCCAACGAGGAATTCCTGCAATGTTTAAATGTCAAGCAAATTTAGTGCAAAATCATTAAGCATGTGAGGAAATTCATGGTGGAAGCACTTGGAGTTATTTCCCTTGGTTAAATTAGTCTTTTAAGCTAGTTTGGAGAATTAGGATGTGGAAGACGTTATGGGATTTCCATTCGAGTCCCGTCATATGAAATGGCTGAAAGAAGGTGGTGTTCTACAAGCAGAGTTCCACAAGGTGGAATGCACAATGGTGTTTTTCCCGATCATTTTGCTTTTAACTCTTTTGGTGTGCATGGAAAATAATGTTTAGTCATCTTGCTTGAAAGTTTTATTGTTTTTCATGTTGTGGAGAGTGGGCATGTGGATGTTGTGAGGTGGGGATCCGTTAAGTTTTTTCCACTAGAGAGCGGCTTAGAGTGGGCGGCGTTCCATAGATGGCGGTCCTCATGTGCAAACCCGCAAAGACATTTTAACTTGTGATTTTGGCATTTGTATTCAAGTTCGAGTTTCACAGAGGTGGAAGGTGTGGGCGTCACATGGTGGGAAATTGTAAGGGTTTTTCCATAAGAGACAGCTGAGGAATGATGACCTTCTATGGTTGGTGGTCCACATGGGAGGACTCATGGAGAAATTTTGACTTGAGGTTTTTTCATTGTTTGAGTTCAAAGTTAACATTCTTGAAAGTAAGGAGCGCATGACCTTCATGGCAGAAGGATGCAAGATTTTTTCCATAAGCAATAGCTAAAGGGATGTAGAGGTCTACATGTGGAGACCCACAAGGGTGGGACCATAATGGGCCTAGCCCTTAGGATTTCAAAGTTCAACATTGGTGAAGGCTAACGACACGAGAAACTCAAGGTAAGGGGATGTGTTGGGTTGGCCGTTAAGGACTATGAAGGCAGAGTGGAGTTTCGACTGTGGATATCCACTTGAGAGAACCCATAAAGATGTTGGATGAAAGGTTTATTTTGATCATGCTATCTAGAGAGGCATCAAAGAAGGTATGCAGAACCTGAACGACGGGAAGCCAATGGGGCCCAACCATTAGGACACGACTGAGGAGGAATGAACCTCACATGCAGGGTTTCACCACCCTTTAATGTGCATTAGGAACCTTTTCACTAGTTTAGGGCACAAATGTTTGAGTATGGGGGAATTGATGGAATGGGGGTTGCCATTGCTTATGCTGCTTTAAATGACATTTCAGGGATGGGTCTCCTGATCGAAAAAAACCTACAGAAGAAGTATTGATGGTTTTGAAACCTGACTGTAGGGTTTGAGTTTAAATCTATGAATTTTAAATAGTTTTCCTCCCAAAACCTTTTTTGCATATTTCCCTCGATGAATTTTATAGTGCAAGAGCCAAACTTGGGGGTCAAGCTCATACCTGTATAGCACATATGGAGGTGGAAGATGCTCTAGTTTTCAAGCCTCTCACGCACACAAATGGTTCATCTAGCTCTCTAAGTTTGAATTTTTTTGGTGAAAATGACAAGCAAGACACATATTTATAGGTGAATAATCATAAATTCAAGGTATTAATTGCAGGTCTCTTCGTACATGTGATAGGTGGGAAGGTAGAAACTCGATGGTCAGAAGATGTTGGGCTAACATCTAGTGCAGAGAACTTGAATGTGGGAGGAGCGCACGATAATTCCATTGTGGGAGGACATGGAAGGAATGTCGTTAAACAATGGTGAAGTGGATACTGAAGTCCGCAGAAGGAAACCCACAATGAGGGACCCACCGATGGTGAAGGACGACATGCCTTTCGAGCAATGAAAACCCACAAGGAAATTTTTGCAAAATCATGAAACTTCTTGAAACTTGGGTGAATGACCTGGTCAAGATGGATTTGGAAAATTTTAAAGTACATGACCATTATAAACTCAAAAATAGGGGCACAAAAAATGAGGCAGAGGAAAAATGACCTGACGAAAGCAAAACAAAAAGAGGGGGTCCCCGATCTAAATGGGGTGTATGTGTAGAAGGTACAACAAATGGTGACTCTGCTGGGGAATGCTCCTAAGTGTTCCAAGGATAAGGATTCATTTGAAACCCATAATCTCAGGTTTCATAGACTAGAAGAAGGAATCATAAAACAAAATCAAAGTTCAAAGAGGATTAAAATCCTTAGCTGAATTGGGTCACAAATACCTTAGAAGTGTGTGCGAGGTGAGTTCATTCCCACCCTCAGAAACTATAGGGGCTAGTGACCAATCAACCATGACAGGCTATGTAGGTAATCTAACTCCAAAAGTAACTTGGGCATTGCCCTGCTACTAGTCAGACATCCATAGCTCTGACAGAGTTGTCACTACAATCCCCACAAACATTGCTCTATTGCTAGTTGAGCATTTATAGCCCTGATAGAGTTATTCGCACACCCACACAGTTGCTTGTTTTTCAATGTTTCCTTTTATTTTTATTTTCTCTTTTCTTTCTTTTATATTCTTTTCTTTTGATACCCTTTTGCTCAACTGAATAAGAAATGAAGCTTATAGTGGGGTTTGGAGATAATAGTGGTCACTAGAGAAGATTTGGAATTTTTCACTTGCTAGGTTTTCATGATAGTTATTGTGTGTATGAAAAATAGAGTCGTAAATGGGTGGAAACAAATATTCAAACACACCAATAGGACATTATAACAAAGCGAGGAATATAAAGGAAAAGAGAGCATAGGCTTCGATCCTGCTTCCATTTATGCGTCCTATCATCCCACTCTATCTTTAGTGTTTTTGTCGATTCGACTTTGTGTTCTGGGGTTGTAGGCTAGGTTCAACAAACTGTCTTCCTAAAGAACGAGATTTTGAGAAATGTTGGTTGCTCACTTCGGCAGCATAACGATATAGTGAAGGTTCGAAAAAGAAGAATGATGGATGAAAGATGGAAGATTCCATAATGATTTTCACAGAGTGCGGATACTTAAGAATCAACCCCCTAAATGAATTGTGAGAGGTTGTATTTATAGAGTTTTCAAAAGCTTCTGATTGGTTGTCTCGATTAACGGTTGTGATAATTCCTGGTAGATCGAACGGTTCAAGAAAGATGAAATTGAAGAGAAAATAGAAGAAACCTAAAACCAGATTTTTCTATTTTTATTATGAAAGAGGAAAAAGAAGAGAAGATAAGAAATCATCTTTCTTTAAAAGAATAAAAGAAAGATTTAAAGCTGATAAATAATTAATTAAAAAAATCAATTATTTATTTGTGGAGGACATTCAACACTGTAATTAAATGGAAATATTTAATTAAACTTTTAAAAGAGAGAAAAGCTTGTGATAGAAGAGGAAGCTTTAATCATGTTTGTGAGAAAAGCAGAATATCTCATAATTAAATAAAATTTATTTTTGATATACGAGGGAAGTGCACAATTAGGTGAAAATACCTAATTTGATTTACCAGAAAAAAGCATAAGATATTTTTAATTAAATAAGATTTATTTAAAATTAAATCCTTTTATGAAATTAATTAAATGAAACATTTAATTAATTAGAAAGAAGAATAAATGAAGAAAGAGGTATTTAAGTTAATTAAATCAAAAGGTTTAATTTGAATTCAAACAATGATAACTAATTTAAATGGAAATGGTAGCATTTATTTAATTAATTAGGAAGTGAATATGAAGAGAATAATTAAATGAAATGAAATTTATTTAATTCTGTGAAGAAAGAATAAGATGAATGAACAATATAATTAAATTAATTAAATTCCAAATCATATGTAGGGATTTTAGAGAAACTAATTAAATAATAAATATTTAATTAATTGCCAAGATTATAGACATGACCATTTTTATGTGTATACATTTTGCCCCTCTTTGAAGTGATGTGTGAAACACATTGCTTCAAAGAAAATAAAAAAAATTTGCCCCTGATATGTTTCTGATTTTTGATATTGATGATGCCCCCTCGAGAGGATAGGTGGGTTGGACAAACACAGGTATTCTCTCGAAATAAATGAAATGATAAAGGAGGGATAAGTTGAATGATGCAAGAGAGAATGTGGATGAAGGAGATGAAAGGATGCGCTATGCTACAATGAAAGTGAGCAACCATGATGTTTGATATAGCACTAGACGTTATGCACCAAGGTATAAGGACCAAGGTGATGATGTGTCTCGTGCCCCAGCGTAATACAACCTTGTCTAGATGTATGAGGAAGTAAATTAGAGCATTAAAGTCCTAAAGCACAAAAGGTATTATGGGACCTTAGATGCAAAGGATAAGGCAAAAATATATTCCAACACACACAAGATATGAATATTAGCTGGAATGATATGGATTTGATACAAATGCAAGATAAAATGATAACACACACAAGCAAGCAAGCAAGCATGCACAAATGATACAAAAACAAACAAGGAATTGCCCCCGTCAAGCTGTAAACCGTTGATTGATTGATTGATGTTGAATTGGATAACTTTGCTTCTCGCGATTGAAAAACAAAGAGTAGATATGGATAGTGTTGTCATTGTTGGGAAGCGATATATCCCTAGAGCAACACAAGGATGATGATAATTGATTGGTTGATTGGTTGATTTGGTTTACGACAAGATTAGGATCAAGACCAAAGGATGTGATTGGATAATTTGACAAGATTGATCGACTTGATTGGTATGGATTAAGGATTGACTTGCATTTGGATATTTGCTTGGAATGTTTGAAGATGATTTGATTGATTTGAAGAAACTATTTGTAATGATATGATGATTGATTGGATGATAGGATGTGATGAATTGAATAAAAAAATTGATGTGTTTGGAATGATTTAGATTGAAGTGATTTGATTAGATAATCGACTGATTGAATTGAAGAATTGATTTGATTGGAATGATTGTGATTGAGTGGATTGGTTGCAATGGTTTTGATGAAGATGATTGATTTGGTGGAATGGTTGAATGATTGGATAGAAGAATTGATGTGATTGAAATGATTTTATTGCTTGGATTTTTGTTGGATATTTGATTTTTTTGTATTTTTTTAGGACTTTTTCTACTATTTTTGGATTTCTTTAAGTTTTCTCTTTGTTTTGGATTTTTAGGGACTTTTTCTGCTGTTTTGGATTTTCAGGGACTTTTCTGTTGTTTTTGGATTTCTTTAGGACTTTTTCTGCTGTTTTTGGATTTTTTCAGGACTTTTTCCGCTGTTTTTGGATTTTTTCAGGACTTTTTCTGCTGTTTTTGGATTTTTTTAGGACTTTTTCTGACTTAAACATAATATTTATTAAGATGCATACTATTGATGGGTTCATCAAATAGGTCTCCTTCTAGCGTTGATAACTTGTATGCTCCCGAGCCGTAGACTGCAATAACCACATAAGGGCCTAGCCAATTTGGTTCATTGACATCAAAAATTTTCCTTTCTTTTCTCGGTCTTGTTGATTTCGTGGGTTCTCTTTCAGAACTAGATCCCCCACCTGGAAGGTACGTGGCCTTACTTTGTGATTATAGCTGCGAGACATCATCTGCTGGTATGCCTTCAAATGGTCAGCTGCTCTTTGTCACTTTTCATCTAGAAGTTCTAACTCTTGTAGTCGGGAAACTCTATATTCATCCTCTGTTATGAGACCTTTCAATGATACTCTTAATGAAGGTATTTCTACCTCTAAAGGAAATATGGCTTCTGCTCCATAGACAAGGGAAAAAGGTGTTGCTCCTGTTGGCGTTCAGACACTAGTTCTATAAGCCCACAAGGCGGGATTGAGTTGAACATGCCAATCCTTCCCTGAGTTATTGACAGTCTTTTTCAAAATCTTTAGTATAGTTTTTTTTGAGGCCTCTGCTTGGCCATTCCCTTGTGGATAATAAGGTGTGGAATATTTGTGCTGAATATGGAATCTTTCACAAAGTTCATCGACATCCTGATTTTTGAAAGGCCGACCATTATTCGTAATAATGGCATTAGGAATACCATATCAACAAATAATGTAGTTGAGTATGAAGGATGAAATCTATTTTCCAGTGACTTTAGAGAGAGATACCGCCTCAATCCACTTAGTGAAATATTCAGTTGCTGTGATAATGAATTTTTCCCACGAGATCTAACCCCCATTGAGAGAATGGCTAGGTGGGTGTAAACGAATGAAGTTCTTGTACAGAAGCATGAATAAGATTCCTGTGAATCTGACATTTTGAGCATGTTTTAACAAAAGTGAATGATTCCCTTTGCATTGTAGGCCAGTAGTAACCCATTCTAATCAATTTCTTGGATAAGGTTAGTCCACTCGAATGAGTACCACAGATGCCCCCATGAACTTCTTGTAAAGCTTTGTCAGATTCGTCACGTTCAAAACATCGGAGTAAAGTACCATCAAGACCACGACGATAAAGGGTATCAACGATAAGGGTATATCGAGAAGATTGTCGGATAAAGTTATGTTTTTGGTTGTGGGATAAGTCGGGTGGTAAAATGTCATCTTTTAGATAGGTATAAATTTTACCATACCAGGGTGAATCAGATCCTACCAGGTGGCAGATAATTTGGCTTTTAGGTGTGTCATAGGCAGGTGTAAATAATTGTTCCACTAGAAATTCATAGCGAGTCTATTTTTCTGGGAGTTGTATTAATGAGGCGATCGTAGCCATAGCGTCAGCTGCTTTGTTGTCAACCCTTGGAATTTGTGTGAACTGAATGTTTACAAAGTACTTTTTGAAGTCATCAATCATCTTCTTGTATGGCAACAACTTGTCATCCTTAGCTTGATAATCATCATTGATTTGGTTGATGACTAACTGTGAGTCACCATAAACTTTTAGCTCGGTAATCCTCCATTCCAATGCTGTCTTTAAACTAGTGATGAGTGCTTTATATTCGGCTATGTTATTGGTGCATGAAAACATTAGCCTATATGACCGAGGAATGGTATGTCCTTAAGGGGTGACAAAGAGAATTCCTGCCCCCGATCCATGTTGAGTAAAAGAACCATCGAAGTATAAGGACCATAACTACTTAGAGTCTGCCGTAAAAACATCAGTGTCTAGGAACTCAATGTGTAGGGGGTGCTCTGTTTGTAGAGGAGCGTCTTCTAGTTGATCCGTAATAACTTGTCCTTTGATTGCTTTGCGGTCAACATAGTGGATGTCAAACTCACTCAAAATCATGACCCATTTTGCTAACCTTCCTGTTAGTGATGCTTTACTTAGTAGGTATTTTAGTGGATCAATCTTTGAAACCAAATTGATTGTGTGAGTTAGCATGTAATGTCAGAATTTATGTGAAGCAAAGACTACTGCTAAACAAGCCTTCTCAATGAAAGTGTAGTTAAGCTCATGACTTGTTAGTGTTCTGCTAATGTAATAGATTGCACGTTCTTTCCCTTCATGGTCTTCCTGTGCTAATAATGCTCCCAAGGATGTCAGTTGCAGCAATATACAAGATCAATGGTTTATCCGGTTGGTGGAGACAAGAAGTGATGGAGTTCATCAGTCTGGCGATTTTTTAAAATGCCATTTCACACTTGTCATCCCATCTAAAAGGAACATTTTTATGTAGGAGATATGTGAATGGTAGACTTTTGTCAGCCAATTGTGCAATGAATCTTCTGATGGACTGTAGCCGCCCTTGTAATGACCTCAATTGACTGATGTTCTTTGGAGGAGGCATCTGCATGATTGCCTGAACTTTAGCAGGATCTACTTCAATTCCCTTTTCTGAAACAATATATCCCAACAGCTTTCCGGATGTGACCCCAAAAACACATTTCTTAGGATTTTGGTGAACTTTGGATTTCTCAATCGGTGAATGTTTTAGAGCCCGATTATTTCAAGTGTCGTCCTTTTTAAGTGTGTGATTTTTCCAATATATCATCTACGTAATCTTCCATGAATGTATTGCATCATGTCGCGAGAAAGATCGTAGTCATAGCTCTTTGATAGGTGACTCCAACATTCTTTAGGCTGAGGGCATGACGTTCCAACAATAAGTTCCCCATGGACACGTGAAAGCTATTTTCTCTTGATCTTCAGGTGCAATCTTGATTTGGTTATATCCAAAAAAACCATCCATTAATGAATACATGGCATGGCTAGCTGTCAGATCAACTATGGTGTCAATATTTGGTAATGGGAAGTCATCCAACTTTAGACCGAGCTTTGTTAAAGGATCACCAAGAAATCAGTGCATATTCTTACATGTTTGTCTGGTTTTGCTACTGGTACAATGTTGGATATCCATTCTGCATAGGCAATTGGTCTTATAAAACCTGCATCGAGGAGCTTTTTGAGTTCTTCTTTAACCAGTAGTGCTACATGAGGATTCATCTTTCTGAGCTTTTGTTTGACTAGTTTAACTCCTGGTTTGATAGATAAATGATGCATAATGAGATCAAGATCAAGGCCTGGCATGTCTGCATATGACCAAGCAAAATTAACTTGATTTTCTTTGAGAAAGTTCATGAATTCTGGGATTTCTTTATCTGTCATTGATTCAGCTAACTGTAAAATCCTTGGATTATCTGTAGTTGCAATATTGATTTCCTTTGTAGGCTCGATCAAGATGGGTGATCTCTCATGATAGTGCTCCGGGAGAGTGTCAAGAATCCCATCAGCTGGTGCCTTAAAAAGGTTTTCACCATCTGATACGCTCTTTATTTTATTTTTTGCTTGATCTAGTACTGCCATATTCTGGTTTTCACCACTAGATCGTTTTTCTTTATTTTCATTTTTGCAGCTAGGAGACTTGACACTCTCCTGATTAAAGACTTCATACCAAAAATTGCTAGTGGAACAATTATCGACACCTTCGATGGAAAGGAAGTTTATGATAGCTTCGTCATTTGGAAAAATGGGTATATCCATAGGTTCGGTTAGATCCTAGTCAATGAGATCAGGATGGATTAATGGTAGCACGTCATCTGGTCGTGTGAAATCGGCGATGGTTAGGGTCAAGACAGAGTTATCGGTAGGATCCGAGGTATGAGGTAGGTCAATGATGGTACTATTCTCCTGATAGTCTTGTTCGTTAAAATCTGACTCAGTATCACTAGACTCATAGTTGCGTTGTGGTTCAGATTCTTGTGGTTGGGATCCTGAACCGTCTCCTTTGATTAAAGTGGGTGTATACTTGTGTATGACATCTACCTCTTTGTCCCTCCAAAATTCATCATTGTGGATGGTATCCCATTCATATTCAGCAGAGTCTGTATCAGAAGTATTTTCTATGACATTCAGGATTGATGCCAAACATGTCTTATTCTTATCGGAACCTTCTTGCAGTGTAAAAACATTACCTTGTAATTGTTTAGATTGGGTAGCATCATAGCCTATTCTAGTTTTTTCATATGCAGCAAGCCCTGGGAGATGGATAGGCTCAACTACACCTTCTTTTCTTTTTCCAAGAGGACCATTGTTATATCCCATCTTTTGCATGATGGAATATCCTTTCCCATATTGATCTGTTGGTAAGGTGACATTTAGAACTGTTTCTTCTTCATCCTTATAGAGCCAATCCAGAATTGTTGTATCCTCAGGATCTCCCATGGGAAACTTTTCTTTGATAAATTGTCCATTGAACTTGGTAGTGGGCTCTGTTTGTATTAGTGCTGATGTTGATGCTGCTGCTATCTGTTGTTGTGTAATAGAAGGCTTTCCATGTGATCTAGGAGATGTAGGTAGATTATCAAGACAAAGGGAATATTCCCCAACTCCACTTTCCTTGAACTGCAGTTTCTTGTCAAAGCTTTTGGCTAATTGGCTGATTTGTGTATCATGCTTAGGAGAAGTATTAGCAAGTGCTTCTCGATTATTTGGAACCAAAGTATCCTGATGAGCTTTGACATTGGCACAAGTTTGGGTGTTGGAATTATCAGCTGGTATAGTGATTTCCTGTCCATCATATGGAAACTTAAGACATTGATGGTAAGTGGACGGAACAGCTTGCATTTCATGGATCCAAGGACAACCCAACAGGATGTTGTATGCAAGATCTCGATCTAAAACTTGATAGAAGGTGTTTTTGATAACAGGTCCCACTCTGATTGGTAGCATGATTAGACCTTTAGATGTTCTCTCCTCATCATCATAGGCTTTTATAGTAATCTTCCTTCTAGGATCAATGGAGTTTTCCGCAAATCCTAATGCTTGGACTACCTTCAAGGTACATATATTTAGACCAGCCCCTCCATCTATTAGAACACGTTTAACACAGAACTTATGGATCATGACCTCTAAGTATAATGATGAATTGTGGGGATGAGTCATGGAAACATCGTCTTTGTCTGAAAATGAGAGACACGTAGGTGAGGACAAATGTCCTACCATGGCTTGAAATCGGTTCACATCCAAATCCGTGGATACAGTCGATTCAAAAAGGGCTTTGTCTAAGATTTCCTTATGTGCAGGGGAGATTTTTAGGAGTTCTAAAATGGAGATTTGAGCTGGAGTCTTTCGAAGTTGGTTGACTAAGTCATATTGATGTTGAGGGGAAGTCTCAGTGGATTTTGAAGAGGTGCCTTTCAAGATAACTTTAGCTTGTGCTCTCGTTGTGACATTCACTTGTCCATTATCTACTTTTTCCTTGATTTTTATAACGTTGACTCGCTCATCATCTGTATAGAGGTGACGGATTACATTGTCATCAATTTGATTCACATTTTTGTTAGAAGACTCTCCCTTTTGATAATTTGGTAGAGGATTGTGAAATGCTTGGTGATCTTCATTGGATTTCTGTTGTCCTTCTACTGTGATAATGCCTTTTTCAATTAGATCTTGAATAGCATGTTTCAAAGCTTGACATTGGTTTGTATGATGACCTCTTCACCTATGATAGTCACAAAAAAAAGCCTCATTCCATGATGGAGGTTTTACACTAGGTTCATAATTGCGTTGTGGTGGTAACATAAGGACATTCTTTTCCATAACCTCTTTGAAGGTAGATTCCAAGGATTGTCCTAGTGGAGTGAAAGTTCTTCTATTGGAGAAGAATGGAAATCGTTGTCGGTTCGTGTTTGAGGTATTCCCTAAGGTGTTGTTATTTCCTCGATAGTTTTGGTTGTTGATAGTCCCTTGATTGTTATTCGCTGAAGGGGGATGATTATTTCCTAGATTCGCGACTGAATTGACATTGTTGTAATTATTGTTACAAGGAGTGTTTGGGGTGCTCAGAACAAATGGCCTAGTCGTGATATGATTTGCATCTATAACACCATCGTTTAAAACATTCTTGTTGCGGGTCCAAAATTTAGACTTGTCCTGATTGTTGTAATGGTTAGATGAGCTAGGGTTGTCCTTATCAAGTTTTATTGTCCCTCTATTGACCAAATCATTTTTGATAGTGATGGCATCCTCAATCAATTTCTCAAAGGAAGTTGGACAATGTAGATTTAAATGATAGCTCATTTCTGAGTTGAGGCTATTGATGAAAGTAACCATTTTCTCCTTTTCAGGAACATGTCGAGGGTACCTAGCGAACATTCTCCTCCATCTTTGAAGAAAAGTAGTGAAAGATTCACCGGGCTTTTGTGCAACTTTGCAAAGATCAATCATGGTGATTTGGTGTTGAATGTTGTAGGCGTATTGTGTTATGAACAAATTGATCAATTCCTCAAATGTTTGAATAGGAGGTGTAATCTTAGATAACCATTCCATAGAATTGACTCCAAGGCTTCGAGGAAATAATCACAATAAATAAGTATCCTCGTGGGAAAACTCCAATGTCATGTTTCAAAAATCTCTAACGTGGTCAATTGGGTCTGATTTCCCATTATAACGATCAAATTTGGGAATTTCACAGTGTTTAGGAAATGGAATCATGTTGAGACTTCTATCAAAAGGATAAGGACATATGTCATCCAAAGTGTATTTCTTGGTTGTGGTTCCCCCTCGTATTTCTTTGATTGTTCCTTGGATTTTTTTAAGCTCTTGTTCAAAGAGAGCGAATTTAGATGGGGATGGTTCTTCTTCTTTGCTTTTTAATTTCTCAGTATCAAAGTCTTTAGGCAATTTAGCTCCTTGATCTGCTAAGAAAAGAAAGTACTTTTCTTTGTCACGTTGTAGAATCTTTTCAAGAGCTTTAAGAAATTTTGGGTTCTGTTCCGCCTCTCTAAGTTGAAGTTCTTCCTCTTGGTCATCATCACTATCTACGGGAGTTTTGTTCATGTTTTTGTTCTTAAGCAATGAATTTTCCTCTCCATCAGCCATATTGTTGTCACTGAAAAGGGGATTGCGACTCACACTAAAAAGAGGACTATCACGTTCACCTTCTTCCTGAATGTTGTGGGTGGGAGTTTCTTGTTGAGATGTTTCTCCTAGCTTGTTGTGTTGAGATCTTGTAAAAACAGGCATATGTAAGAGATCCTCGGATAAGATCAAAGGTTACTGAAGGATTTGATTAGGATGCATTGAATATTCAATTGAAGGTTGTGGTATATTCTCAAACTCAAGAGGTTGATCAAGATTGTGACGTTGAGATAATGCTAATCTTTGATAATAAGCTTGGGTAGCCAAAGGTTCTACAGCATAATTGTCGGTGAATCCCCTAATGTAGTCTTGGTATCTATGGAGGAATGTACGATAATGGAGCAAGATGTCTCGACTCTTATACAGGAATTCTCTACGATCTAAAGTCCTTTTGTAACTTAAGTTTGTTTTGGGCTTCTTGATTCTATCGAAAACTGATTTCTTGGTGAACTTGGTTGATTTCCACTTTCTCAACATGGGAGTAAAATCTCAGAGATTCGGGTCTGTATTTGAATTTTGACAGAAACCTAAAAGCGCTATTCTGTTTCCTAAATGTGAAAAGGTAATCTTATTTGGAAAGAGTCAAATCAAACAAAGTACGCTATATCGTAGAAAGCGAGAGAGCATATCGTATGGAAATACCTAAATGTGCGAAGCGAACACACCAAATGCACGGAAACCCGAGTTTAAATCTTCTGATTTTTGAGATCGCTAAAAGCAGTTCTAAGGGCAGTTTGGCCAGTTTTTCAGCTAGAAATTATCATGTTTGTTTTGGATGATCCTTTATCTGAATTAATGTTCTTGAAAACATAGCAAATAGTTTGATTTAAGTTGATCGTAACCAAGCACAGAATAAGACAAGCACAACCTAGGTTAGGCGAGGACAATATCCGCTAGACTCGTGGGTTTAGTATACTCGATGGCGTGTGAATCGGAAAGCAGGTGCCGCAGGCTCCCCTTCTGATGCACTTCTTCTCGAACCAACCAAGCTTCCAACCCCATGGAAACTCCATAGCGAAGCTGATGCCTCTGTGGTAAAGTGTGAAGGCTTCCACACTTAGAAGCGGGTGTCTTTGGACTGTGAGATAGAAAGAGTTTTTGGCTTTCTAAGCGGTGGTATTTAGTTTTGGGACCTCTGTTCCAGAGTGTATACATGGGGCAGAGATTAATCACCCATTAGGTGGCACTCCGGCTGAGAGAGTTAAGCTCAATAGGGTTTTAAGGGGAGTACAACTCCATCCGTATGACACATCCGCACAAGCAACCTTAGGTTTTCCCTTAAGATTTACATTTATATACCGGTCGGGGGTAGCTTGGCCTTAGCTCCGTTGCCGGTTTGAGTCGTCCCTTAAGGTGAGTACTTTTTCCCTTAAGGCAGGCCCAATTTCTAGAGTCAATAACTGTTTCTCTTGCACCCAGGATCACACAAGTGCGCAAGGGGAGAGGATACTTCAATTATTGAGTCAGGGTTACACAGGGAAAAGTGGGTCTGGTTTTCTGATCACCTAGTTTGCACAGGGTGAGAGCATAATCACCTACCACTTTCAAGCACAGTCAATAAGAGTAAACAAGTTCATTTTATGTGCACCAAAATCAAAAGTGATTTACTCTAAGTGAAGATTTTTCTTCACAACAGACATGGGGTTCATTTTAACTGCATGATAAAGGTGTGGTGGCTACCCTAGATTGATTTATTTTAAAACCCAGCAAAATAAAAGTGCATCCTACGGGCGTGGGGCTTCGAGAATCTGATTTAACTTCGAGATGTAATTTCTGTCCCTAGATGTGCAAAAAGCGAGGGGACGAGATGTGTAACTCACATTCATCTTTAGCTAAAACAACATGCAAATGCAGCTGCATTACCCCGGATCTTGAAAACAGAACCTATATGTGCTATTCTAAATGCAAATTTTTTTTTTAGATTTTCTGAAACATATTTAAATGCGCTAAAGAAAGTCCTATATGCGCTAACTAAATTCCTATATGCGCTGCAAGAATACACGTATGTGCCACTCTGTTTCCCAGATGCGCCGCAGAAATGCCCAAATGCGCCGAAACAGTCTTCAAATGCGCCGAAATACCTGCAAAAATAAAATTTCCGAATCTTTCGGACGCGCTGCCGAATGCTAGAAAACCTGTGAGGAAAACCTGCAAGAAAAAAGTCTAAAATAGGGGCATAGGCCCCACGGTGGGCACCATTTAATGTGTATGAAAATTAGATGCGTAAATGAATTAAAAATAACTGTTCAAACACACCAATAGGACATTATATCAAAGAAAAATATAAAGAGTAAAGAAGTGCAAACTCAGTATCCTGCTTCCATTGTCGTCCTATCGTCCTCTATCTTTAGTGTTTTTGTCGATTCCAGCTTTGTGTTCTCAGATTGTAGGCTAGGTTCAACAAACTATCTTCCTAAAGAATGAGATTTTGAGAAATGTTGGTTGCTCACTTCAGCAGCATAACGATATAGTGAAGGTTCGAAAAAGGAGAATGATGGATGAAAGATGGAAGATTCTAGAATGATTTTGTGAGTAAGGATAGCAAAATCCAACCCTAAATGAATTGTGAGAGGAGTTGTATTTATAGAGTTTTTCAAAACTTCCTAATTAAACTATATGATCAATGGCTATGATAATTCTTAGTAGATCGAGCAGTTGAAGAAAGATGAAATTAAGAAGAAAATAAGAAGAACCCTAGAAACAGATTTTTCTATTTTATTATGAAAGAGGAAAAAGAAGAGAAGATAAGAAAAAAAGAAAGATTAAAAGCTGATAAATAAATGAATTTAAAAATTCAATTATTTATTTGTGGAGGACATTTAGCTTTTCTTAATTAAATAAAATATTTAATTAAGCTTTTAAAAGCAGAAGAAAGGTGGTGATAAGAAAAGAGCTTTAATCATGTTTTATTGAAAAAAGCAGATTATTTCATAATTTTATTTTGATATGAGAAGATTGCACAATCAGGTAAAATACCTAATTTTGATTTGGAAAGAAAGCATAAGATATTTTTAATTAAATAAAATTTATTTAATTAAATCACTTTTATGAAATTAATTAAATGAAACATTTAATTGAAAATTTAAGAAGAAGAAATTAAATGAGAGAAAGGAGGTATTTAGAGTTTAATTCATTAAAGATTTAATTTGAATTTAGACAATGATAACTAATTTAAATAAATAGACTGTATTTATTTAATTAATTAAGTGGACATATGAAAATAATTAAATAAAATAAATTTATTTAATTATGAAGGAAGAATAAGATGAATGAACAATATAATTAAATTAATTAAATTTAATCATATGTAGAGGATTTTAGAAAACTAATTAAATAATAAATATTTAGTGTAATTGCGAGGATTATAGACACTTGACCATTTTTATGCATATATCACGGTTATCATATAGTTCATCAAGAGTATTAAAATGTGTATGTTATGTGAGGTCTGAGATAAGCGTGAAAAGATTCAAACAAGGGTTCCATTCTAGGTCAAACTAGAGTTCAGGTGAAAAGGCCTGATTCATAGAAGCAAACAAAAATCTTTGGTAACTCATGAAGACTTATCCATGGAACAAAAGGGAATGTGTAGCAAAGTGGGCTATTTGAGTAGGCCAATCACAACCACCACATTTAAACCAAACAAAACCCTCAGCAAAACAAAGGCTAGAAAAATAAACGAATGTAAAGAGAAGCAAAATGGAAAGAAAAGACCTACCCTAACTATGTACAAGGGTGAGCTGAAATAGCTCATGTGAGGAAATAATGCTTCAAGTATTGCTCATTGACTGGCAACGGGATGTCCTCTCTAGTAAGCATTTTCAAGCAGAAGGAATTGTCCCTAAGGATTTCAAAAATTTAAAAGGGGCCAAGCCAAAGCTTGTCAAAATTTTCATGTCCCCATTTCTTCTCATGGGCCTTATCCCAATACAAAACTAGGTCAACAATTCAAAATTCTTTTACTTTGGCTCTACAATGAACCATCTTTTGACTACGCCCTGATGTTTGGCAAAATTTTCTATGACTTCATCACATTTCTCCTCCAAGTGGAGCAGCTCAGTTAAATGGGATTCAAGGTGTTCTCCCTCCTCATAATAAGTGTTGATAAATTGTAGCATGGGAATCTTGAGGTGGATTGGGAAAATAGGTTCGAAGCCATAGACAAGGTGGTATGAGGAAGTTCCTAAGGTTTCTTTATGTTGGGTGTGGTCTGCCCATAAGACGAACTATAATTGGGTATGCCAGTCCTTTGGGTTCTTATCTAGTAGCTTACAAATGAAAGTCAATAAGTTTTTATTTATGGATTCAGCTAACCTGTTACCTTGGGGATAGTAATTGGATGAAAATTTGAACACAATCCCATAATAAAAAGTCCAACCCACAAATTTGAGGGAGGCAAAAGCTAGACCATTATCAAATACCAATACAAATGGACATCCAAAATGATTGATAGTGCAACTTTCAAGAAAATTTATCACTACCTCAATTGTGCATTGTCTACAAGAAATTGCCTATGACTATCTAGTATAGTAATCAATTGTGGTTAGAATGTACCTATGACCCACAAAAGATGGTGGGTTTACCAGACCAATGAAGTTGAGTCCCCACTGGGAAAATGGTCTTACCTCTGCAACTGTTTGTAGTGGGACAAGATCATACCTCTCCTTGGTGGCAGTAGTCTGGTAGACATGGCAACATCTAACATGATTGTGAGTGTCTTTGAACAAGGTTGGCTAGTAATATCTAGCTCACAAAATTTGGTGGGCTATTGAAGGTCCTGATCCATGTCCCATCTTGAATTTATCATGGAATTCCTTCAACACTTCAATCGCTTCTATTTTCCCTAGGAATCTGAGGTAGATCCATTCATGATTCTTCTTATATAACATGACTCCTTTCAACATATAACTATTGCTTTTCAGCCACACAGCTCATTTCTAGACTCCTTGCAAACATGGAGGACATTTGTGATTGAGTAGATAATACACAATGTCATCATACCACTCATCTAGAGAAACATCCCCCAAGTGGTACTACTGAACAGTGAGTTATGGTTTTGTTTCTGCTATTGTATGGGTAAGAGTTTTTCCTCAAACTAGTTTCATTGGTTAGATCTCTATGTCATATTCTTGCAACAGTGTAACCCACTTTTCTCGTCTTTCTCCTAGTTCATTTTGCATCAACAATATCTTAA
The DNA here is from genome assembly GCA_007258455.2 of Sequoia sempervirens. Classification (NCBI taxonomy): domain Eukaryota; kingdom Viridiplantae; phylum Streptophyta; class Pinopsida; order Cupressales; family Cupressaceae; genus Sequoia; species Sequoia sempervirens. Next base: position 24,651 of record VDFB02042441.1, read on the forward strand.
TGGTTGGGTCTGGTAAAATGACAAACACTTTATTTCTTAGAATACAGTACTTGAATTCTTGAATCCATGTACTAAGGCATATGCCTATTTCTCAACATTATGATAGCATAATTTAGTGTCTTTCAGTGGGGCACTCATCAACGCAATATGGTTCTCACTTCCTGCATCATCCTTCTACATTAGCATGTTGGCACATGAGTGACCTGAGTTAAAGAAATATATATAGAAGGGCTTGGAGTAATTAGGGTTGAATAGCATGGGAGCATCTACAATGGCCCTCTTAATTTTTGTAAAATCCTACTTAGCTTATGGCATCCATTCTACTTTGGCAGCTTGCTTAAGCATTGCATTGAGTGGTTTTACGATTTCTACAAACCTGGTGATGAACTTCTTGAAAAAGTTGATCTTTTTGAAAAAGGATTGCATTTCTTTCTTGCTTCTCAAAGGATGAATCTTCAAGATGGCCTAAATATGCTTTGGATCAATGGATATACCATTTTCTAATATCACATGTCCCAACAATTTTCCCTTAGTTACCCCAAAGATACACTTCTTTGGGTTCAACAAGATACCAAATTCTTTGCAATTCTGGAATACCTTACATAAGTCAGAAATGTGGTCCCCTCTCTTCTTTGAGAACATTGTGAGGTCATCCATGTAGATGATGATGCATATAACAATGAGGCATTTGAAATTTGTGTCCATGGCACATTGAAATGTTGCATCTACATTAATCAAACCAAATAGCATCCTTCTGTATGCAAATGTTCCCCATTTTGTGGTGAAATCCATCTTGTGCCTGTCTTCGTTATGTACCATTACTTGATTGTATCTTGAGTAACCATTAAGAAAAGACATCATTTGTGAACTATTAAAAATTTGCAACACTTCATACAACGAAGGCACAAGATAGCTATCCTTCTCAAAAGCTTGGTTCAAATTTCTAAAATCTACACACAACCTAATTTCCTCATTTTTCTTGCAGATTGGAACTAAGTTGGAAACCCATGTGGAATGTCAAATAGGGAAAATGATACGTTCAAACAAAAACTTCTGTACTTCTTTAAACATAATAGGTTCTAGCAGTGCATTGATTGGTCATTGTCGCTGCCTAAATGACCTCACATCTGGTTTGAGGGGGATAGTGTGAGTGATGATCGAAGTGTCATATGTTTTTGGGTCCTCATATCCCCAAGCTATCACATCATGATATGTATGTAATGCATCAATGATTCCTTTATTTTCTTTTGGGGTGTAGAATTTTCCAATAAAAACATTCTTAACATCTTTCATGGTACCTAGATTATGAGCATCACACTGGTTATCTATTGAGTCCTTCTTGGTTTTTTGGTCCTAATCCCTTATGTGGTCAAGGTCAAATATTCTTTCCAGTTGAACCATACCCCTAGGTATTTTATCGGTCATTAGATAAATAACCCCCTCTATATCAAGCTCAACCTCTTTAGGTTCCACCTCATCTATAATTTGAGAGGAAAACACATCTGAACTAGTGATGAAGTCCAGGATATGCTTGTCATCTTCAAACACTTGGAAGTTAGTTACATTGTCAGGTACTAAGGGTGTAGGGTTGAGTTCTATTGTGAATTTCCTAGGCCAGTCAATGATAAAGGATGTAGGGTGTTGGCTTCTTGTGCTAAGGCATTAGTGGTTTGATTTTTTCCATAGGGAATTAGTTGAATATTGAATGCATCAAACCCCTCTATGAGGTCCTATACTCTATCCCTATAGTTAGCTAACCTCCGATCATGAGATGAGTATAATTTATTGTCTTGTTTGATGACTAGTTCAGAGTCCTGAAATACTTGTAACATTTTAACCCCTCTTCTTAGTGCCATGAGCAACCCATGAGATGATGCCTCATACTCGGCTACATTATTGCTGCAATAAAATTATAATCTATGTGCAACGAAGTAGGTCTAACCCAAAGGATTGATCAACTTGAAGCCTACTCCTGCTCCTTTCTTCAATTTGGATCCATCAAAGCACAATGTCCAAAATTTAGAGGGACTTTCACTTTTGGAGCTGATTGAGCATACCCTATTTTCTAGCTGAGTTTCTATCCCTCCATCTTTAGGTTGTTTGCATTTAGGCTGGTTTTGATTTTTTTGTTCCTCCAGAACCTCTTTTAGAGTGATCTACCTTTTAATGTGGCTTACTAGTGTCTGGAATAAGTAGTACTCAAATTCAGAAGGTGATGCGTCATGTATTCAACACCAACTTGGGAGAAATTTTTTGTTAAAATCTATTCTAGCTCCTAGGTTGAGTTGGTCTTGTACACATCTCTGCATGAATTATTGGAAGCTGTTAAATAGGCTCAAACTACCATCCTCTTGGAAATATTCATTGTCAGATTCAACTAGTTCTTTCATGCTCGTAGGAAGGGTGGTCAAGCTGGGAGAAGCATGGCACAACACAAGGACCTCTTCCTCCACCTCTTCTTCTGAAACTCCATATACAATTGGGAGGTAATTTCCCAATTTTGTTTCTCACTTCATTCATGTTCTATTTTGTTATCATGAACCTCATCCTGGGCTCACACTCGATACAAATATAGTTGGGAAGCCCCTTCCATGGAAACCACATATGTGAATAATTAGTTGATGTATATCCATTGAGAGCTTGGGTGAAGTCTCTTCCTAATATGATACCATAAGTGTCGAGAATATCTGCAACTTGAATATCAATAACCTACTACACCCTTTGGTCTATTGAAATTTGCATAGGGATTTTATTTAGTTCACCTACCACGTTGACCTCGGTATTGTCTAGCTAAGTTACGTTACAATTGGATGGGGTTGGGGTTATGCCTAATGCTTGATAGACAACAAATGGAATGACATTAGTAGATGCTCTTGAATCTAGCATGTAGTTATGCGGATTTTTGTTGAACATTCAAATGGTCAGCAAGAAAGGAGGGTCTCTAACCTTCCTTGAAATAGTCCTACAGATGTGTCTACTTGGGCTACCTGAGCCTTATCCCTTGCATTTCCCTTATCTTTTGTTTGTGTCTTACTTTGCTCCTTAGCTGGTTGTTTATCTAATTGTTGATTTTTGTTGGGTGGTTGATCACATTTCACCCCTATGATTTCTCTAATCATTGGCTCACTACTAGAGGTGTCAAATGATACTTTCTTTGTAGCTACCTCTTGAGCAAATTTTGATGAGGCAGTTCTATTCAATGATCTAAAGAAGGAATTTCTAATGGTGGGTACTCATAGTAGCTCAAAAGCTGATAGGGTTACTTTTACGTTCTTCAATTCTTCTACCACATACTCTCATATTTTCTCAACATCTACCTCAGAGGAACTACCTTGGGTGAGATTAGCAAGTTGTTATTTACCCAGGTTAGGCTACCTACTCCTATTGAAGTACTGAGTAGGGACCCTAGGGTAAGGTGGATTATTGCTAGCACTTGGGTCAGATGGTGTATTGAAATTGTTGGGTGGTGTGGAGGTTGTAAAGGGACTTCCAACTTGCATATTTCTCAAGTTGTAAGGGGTTGTGCATTTGTGGAACATATGAACCTCTTCCTCTTGTTGCTCTTCCTCATCTTTAGGACCATTATCTATTGAATCAAACATTTGAGATAGGGTTCCTTTCCTGCTTACCTCTTTTGCTTTGCTTCCCTTTTCCATGGCCTCTTTCACTGGCTCATTTTTGTCACTTTGGGGGAAAGGTGCCTAGTTGAAAACCAAGACTAAGTCATATGGATCTGATGGTACTATTTCCCTATAGCTTAAATTGTCAACAACATTTTTCACCTCCACTTGGAAGATTGTAGCAGTAGTTTGAAACTCTAGACACTCGAGCTCAAAATGCCTATTGGTTTGATGGATCCTACACCATCCGGATAGGGCTACCTCAACCAAGTAGACTCTGATGCTAGTTTATAGATATTGCTAGGTGGATCTAGTGGTGTCAAAACACCTCCATTATTAGATCTAGTATTCCATGTTCTATTATGCCTTTGGGGCTGCCTTCTTTCAAAATTCTACCAAGAATGTTGACCTTGTTCATAATTTTGGCTTGAAGATGGTCCTAAATCATGATTTTCTCTGTGGTAATTGGCCTGAATACTC
>VDFB02042442.1:0-10382 GCA_007258455.2 Sequoia sempervirens
GTATTTATTAAGAAACCTAAAGAAACCCTTTGTGAAAGGGGATGGTTGTTTAAAAATCACCCCTTAAGGGATTATATACAACATTTAGTGAGACTTAGAAAGATCATGAAGATCACTCAAGGAATAAGTGGTTTTGGTGGGCTATGGGGATTGGAGAAGGGGCACACAAAGTGTGTTTAAATTGGGGTACTTAGGATTGTCTTTGCTAGGATTTGTTGAGAAATTATTGTAGCTATCCATGTTAGTGATTTTTCTCTATTATATTATATGTTTGAATACAATATATTTCCTCTAGATTATTTCATTAATACTTGAGGGTCAAACCACTATAATATTCCTAAGGTGGGGTGGCCTCTCAGAGTTCTTTGCTTAGATAAGTACGAATTGTTAAGGGTACTCCCATACAAAACTACACAAACAACTAAACAAAGAGATAAATAAGAAATGTAGAAAGAGAACACAATAGATACCTCATGTTAATTATTAGAAACTGTTCAAAATTGATCATTACCAGTATGGAAGTATACTCTCTTAAGACGAATAGCCTAATTGAAACCCCAAGACTAGCAATTTGACTTTATGTCATACAATGTACATAATTTCTAATTTACCCTTCATCTAAAAATCTTAATTTTTTTATTGTCTCCCTGTCATATTTTATTTTTGAAGCTATACATACTTTAAAATTTCAAGTAGGCTTTTAACAACTTTCAACAAAAGAGGTTTTCTTTCATGAAACTAGAAGTATATGAATACACACAAAGAAAAGTCAAAGATTTTTCATTAAAAATCAATACTTATAAATATTTTCTTAAACCCAAACCAGCTTTGAAAGGACATAAAAAAATCAAAAAACTTTTGTTAAAGAGAAGACTAGTACCACAACAATAAGTGGCTATAAATCTTGTTCTAGCTTCTTGTCCCCCAAAATAGGTAGCAGGCACCCACCTTAGAAGTACCAATCTCAAGTGGAGCAAGTATTTTCCATGGTTGTATAATCTAAATTAATAATATTATGCCCAAAGATATGCAAGAAAATTGAAACCAGACAATAAGAGACATAGAAGGATGTTCATGCTTATAAATATTAGCAAGACCAAGAGATGGTAGCAATTGGTTAAAATAGGCTGCTATCATAGGTGCAACCAACTTAACTTAATGTACATCCTAATGGGTGAAGACATCAAGGAGACAAGGCATCCTTTCCAACAAATGTTAAATAAATCCCTATAGAAGTAGAGGAACCAAACAAATGACTAGCTTTCCCAAGATCTTAAACAAGTTATACCCACAGACCATACTCCAACTAGCCAACCTTCTTGAAACCTAATGCCTTTAAAGGTACAAGTCAATTTTTAATACAAACATTTTTTTGCAAGAAAATTTGATGTAAATTAGAAAAGTGGCTTGACCAATTGAATAAATGAGTTTATAATAGTAAACTTATCACACTGACATTTTAAAAGTTATTCCACATGTCTAATATTGGTGAAAAACATACTGTCCACAAGCTAGTTAAAGGGTTGTTGAGAAAATTGTGGACCAACCAATGAATACGTGTGAGCTGAGTGCAGTCTCACACATCAATTCATAAGACAACACTACATGCACTACATCCCTTGCACAATTCTCTTGTGTGCTCATATAGTGCCAAGATGCTTCATGCATTGTTTTACATCTAATAGTATTGCTTCACATGTAGTTGTATAAGCATCAACCCCAACAGTTCTATGTAATACACAACTACATGGCCTTGAGAGTTATTTGAACATAGTTGAAAAAATTGGACACATTACTAACTTGCCTAATCCAAAAAATAATCACCTGAGACTTGGCAAAAACTTGAGGAAAAATTTAACAAATTTTCCAGACATTAAAAAACACAAAATTTGAAATTTGTAAAACAAAATCATAAAAAACATGCATATTATTTAATTCAGGGAACATATTACTGGCTGATTTCATATATGGATCAAAACTATGGTTTAATTCATGTCACAAGCCCAAAAAAAAAATGAGATCACTACATATCAACTTCGAGTTTCAATATACATAAAAAATACAAATTAGAGTTTCAAATTTCAATGTTGATAATCTACTTGCAGATGTCATTTACTTTTTGGAAAAATGTAATTAACCGGAACCCTAAAAAGACAAAATAAATAAACAAACAAAAACCCAACAAACTACTATTAATTCAGTGGATTTTCTAAACAAACAATGGTAGTGAAGCAACAATGGTAGCCCAACGGCTACTTTGCAGAAAATGACAGATCTCTTCACCCTCGTGGTAGAACTCTACATAGCAATCAAAGATATTGATCTCGGGGTCCCACAACCAATCTAGGAAGGCAACATACTAACAGACCGCATCAAAGAATACATCACTTTTTGTGTCCTAACTGGGGCTCCAGTGCCGCATTAGAAATGGTCAACATATCATAGACATCTATGAAGGAGATACCCTCTATAACAAATATTTTTAGAACAAAGCCTATGAGAAAGAATCAAATTTTTTTCAATGGTCATATCAAGAAGTAGAGGCAGATTTAAAGTCTCTTAGAAATAGGGATTCCAAAAATATGCATTCAAGAGCTGGTAAATAAGGGCTCAAAAGAGTTGTACCCTAAATATGGAGACATTCAAAAGCAAGTGGGGGATTCGAATGCAAGAAATGTTAGAGAACAAGAAAACCCTAATCTGCAAGGAAATATGCGAGGGTTTTCATATCCGACACTCAAGAACATGGCATGTCAAAAAGACTCTCGAGTTTTTCCCTCTTAGTAGCAAGGTGCTCCCTTCATTCCAAAATCTCAAAAGAGGACTCACATTCAAAAGGGCATCAAAGAAAATGCTCAAAATCAGACTCAACGAAGAGCTTCCAAGAAGAAAAAATAGAAAGGGTCAAAGAATAAAGGAGGGCTCAAGAAGGTGTGGAGGTGCAAGGAGTCAAAGAAGATGGAAAATGAATTTCATACCAAACCCGATCAACAAGAGGCTGGAACTCTTCCTTCAGTAGATCATAATATTATCACAATCACATTCCCAAAAACTATGCTACAAGCTCAAGTCCAAGACCTAAGGATAAAGCCCTAATCTATAAGTTCTGGAATATCAATTTGCCTTTAAATGAATTAAAAGGTCTAATTTATGACAATTGGGAAGGGGCAGCACAAGTTTTTTACTTGGACTTTGAAAAGAGTATATTTGTTGTCATTTTTTATAGAAAAATTAATAAAGAGGTAGTATTTAGAATCAAATCATGGGTTTTTCAAGGTTTAGGGTTATGTATGCAACCCTCGATTCCAAACTTTAAGATAAAAATTGCTTCTTTTAGATTTGTTCCATTCTAGTTCTAAATGCCTTCTTTACCATTAGAATATAGGGAATTGAAACTGATTGAATCAATGGAAAATCATGTAGGAGTTTTCCTCATGCATGATAAAGATTTTTTTCAAAATCCCTCCAAACACATCAAAACTTGTGTTCTAATGGATATGAGCAAGAAATTTCTAGAATAGATTCAACTAATTTCAAAGTTTGGCATTTGGCATTAGCAAATTTCCTTTGAATCACCTGATTCCACTTGCTCTCAATGTCATATCATAGGCCATTCCTCTTCTCAGTGCTTGTTAGGATCTATTTCACCAAATACTAATCATATGACTGATTCTAAAAGAGGTGACCAACAAGGCGGTCAGACCATCTCCTCTTGCTCAAAACAAAGCACATGCATACAAAAAGGGTAGACTAAATAGAAAAAGCCAGGCCAAGAGAGTAACAAATGTAAAAATCACATACATAAGAGAAAATGGGAGGAGGGATGTACTGAATTGGGGCTTTATACAAAACCTAGAGAAAATAAAACAGTTGCATTGAATTTTAAAGTGTCAAATAATAAATATATGGAGATTAATGCAAACTTTTTCTAGCCTATCTCTCAATTTATACTCTCCTATGGTAAAACTAAGCTCATAACACCAACTAGTAGAAATAGTGAATAAACTAATGTTTCAAGGTACTAGGAACCACTTATCTACTTGGTCACTTGGTGATAATATGCAGATGGATAAATTGGTCTCTCAAGAAATCATAAGTCTTGATGAAGGGGATAAGTGTCTCCCACTAACTACAACCAAGAGGCCTACAAATGTTGAACTTGATTTCTTAGTAGATAAGATATTATTTTCAATAGGATCAAATTTATTTGATCAAATAGCAGTGGAAGAAGAGCTATGGGAAAGTAGTATTCTGTCAGATTTACAGACCATAGAAAGGTTAGCCAAACTGTTACAACAGGAGAATGACATGAAAGGTCAAAAGGTTGTGATTGATCAACTTTTGGCAGAAATGGGAAATCAAGCAACTCAAGAAGAAACAGAAAAGGTTAAATTGATTGAATCAAAGCTGTTTGAAAACCATACAAAAGGGGATTTAGATGAACTAACAACTTCTAATAATACTTTTACATTGTCACAATCCCCATTTCAACCTTCAGTTAAGAAATCACTTAGGAAGAGAGGAAGAAAATCAAACCTCACAAAGATGAAGGAATAGATAGAGGCAAGAGTGCATAAAACAAATTTGGAATCCATGCCTAACAAGAGGGCGAGGAGAGCATGTTGCCGTCCTTGGGCCCAAGGAGGATTTCTTCATGCAATGTCAAGAGCATAAATGCCCCTAACAAGCATGCTTGCATCAAGAAACTAATAGATGCTTGTGGAGCAGACATATTTCTTTTACAAGAAACGAAAATTTCAGTAGAGGTGTTTGAATCATCAATTAAGAAATGGACCAGATGGGAATCAACATATTCACCAGCTGAAGGGGCATCAGGAGGTCTAGTGATTTTGTGGAATCCAAAATTTGTGACTGTCAAATCTCACAAAAATGAGAATTACTATCAGCTTCTAGAAGTGACATAGTTTGACTTACACTTTTGGCTAATAAATGTTTATGGCCCCACTTCTACAATAGATAAGAACCTGTGGGTTGAAATCGCAAGGAAAATAGGATTAATTCCTAATGGGAAAATTGTCTTAGCATGGGATTTTAATGCAATTACTTCTTTACAAGAAAAAAGTGGAGGAATAAGTCCACCATCAAGGGTGATGCCAAATTTTAGTCTATTTATAACAACTAATGTGTTGAGGGATATTCAACCAGTAACAAGAAAATTTACTTGTACCAATAAAAGGAGAGGTTTCTTGCAAATAGTAAAAGACTAGATAGGTTCTTGGTGTCTCCAAATTGGTTCATCTCATCACATAATCTAAAATAAGAAATCTTTCCATATCCTGGATAACATCATTATGCAATTTGTTTGGATATATCTAGCATTACTATTCCAAGAGCAAAATATTCCTTCAAATTTGAAAGCATGTGGTTCAGAAATCCTCAATTCTTGGATCTTTTGAAGCAATGGTGGGTCAATGCTCCATATGAACAGGGGACTAAGATGTTTCAGTTTCATAGAAAATTGATTTATGTGAAGCAGCAAATCAAAATCTGGAATAAGGAAGTTTTCATAAATATTTTTTAGTAGAAAGATATATTGTTTAAGGAACTAACAACAGTTCATGAAAGTATAATACAAAATGGGTTGGATACTGTCCTTTATGATAAACAAAAGATGTTACAAGCAGAATGGGAGGAATTATTTTCATGAGAAGAAATCTATTGGAGACAAAAGTATTGAGAGTTATGGTTAAAAGAGGGTGATCATAATACAATTTTTTTTCATGCTTCAACACAAATAAAAAAGGTAGCTAAATCAATTCAAAAAATTCAGGAATTGACCACAAGCAACTGGCTCACAAAGGAAGATGATATTAACTGTAGACATCGAAAATATACATATTGATATCCCACACTCGATCCTGATCTACTAACATCACTTCATTCTGAATTATCCCTCTGTCTAACCATTTAATCAAATAGCCTTATTTGATTAAAGTCATCATAATTCTCCTTTTAATTAAATAAATCCCTCGATTTAATTAAATCGTCATCTCTGTGTAATTAGCTAGGTCATTTCATCTTCTATCTTTTATTTAGTAATCCATATTTATTTTGATTAAATTTCTAAAGTTCATCTAATTAAATTAAATAAATTAAACATTTTATGTAATTTAATGTGTAATCACAACATCTTGCTTTGGTTAAATAAATCAAAAATATTTATTTGTAACTAAGTCTAAATCATTCTCTTCTCATTTTGAGTTATTTAAAATCACAAAATCTAAGTCAAAATGGTCAAATCAACTAACATCATTTAAATTAATCAAATCATGATCAATGCTAATCCTAATCACTCAAATCCTCTAGATTTTGCAACTTGCACATGAAAATAGACTTATTTGATTTATTAAATTTATATTTTCCTTCAAAAAAGCATATTTTAAGGAATATTCCCCTAATTTGAATTCAAAATCCAAGTGGGAATAAGTCCTTCCAACAAAGCATTTAAAATTTCTTACATGTCCTTTTCTTGAGCCATGTGCATTTGTTTCACCTTTCACCTCATCCTTTAAGCCATATTTTGAATTTGAATCTCCCCCCTTTTTGCACATTCTTCAAAACTTGCACATCCTCCATCCATTCACATGTTGACAAGTGGCATCATATCATTGGTTGAATCTTTGTCCCACATTGATCAAATTTGGACATCTCTTCAACTTATCAATCTATAAATAAGGGTTAATCTCCCCCATCTCATTATCCACAATTTGAGTAAAGAGTTACCATGCTCAAATGTCTATCAAGTTCACACCATTGAGTTCATAGCTAGGTTCTTTGCAGATTTGGCTTGGAGTCTTCATCATTCATCATCAAAAGTGGATCAAAGTTCATCATCAAGTCTACATATCGAAGCTTGCAATCATAGGAATTGGGAAAGGGCCAAATTTCCACATCAATTTGGCACCAATTCCCCCATGGGATCAAGAGTTTGCTATTTAAATTAGGATTTCATCTTTGTTTTATCTCTTGTATTGTGTTCTTGCATATTTTCATTCCTAGTTTGAATTGTAAATGGATTCCATGGGGAATCCCTGTTTATGCTTGCAATATCTAACTTGAGGTGTTTAATCTCTTTGTTTTGCAAATTATTTAGATTAGGAGTTCACATTTGGCTAGAAGGAGGGCTTGAATTAAAAATCTAACATGTTTTTTTAAAAAATTTGTCATTTTAGCGCTCTTTAAAATTCTGTTAGCACTCTTTAATGTTCTTTTAGCGCCCATGATCACTATTATAGCGCTCATGATCATTATTATAGCACCCATGATCACTGTTATAGCGCCCATGATCAAAAACATTTTTGGCATACATGATCACTTATTTTAAAGCCCATGATCAACGGTATAGAAATACATGGAGTTAGTTTTTTAAAATGATAGCCATATCTTGGTCATCTGAGAAGGTCTTTGATGCTTTTGGAAATAAAGAGTAGAATTTCATAATCTATCTAATGGCGCGTTGTAGGTTTTTGTAACTATTAATGAGTTAAAATTTTCAAAATTTGCATCCTAAAAGTAAAAACACGTGATAACTTGGCTAAGTTTTAGGGTGTTTTGGTAAATGATTCATCTAACCCCTATATCCTTTTGTTTTTTATCTCATCTAATGTTTTGATCACTTTTGTAGGTTGGGAATCAAAGTCAAAAGAAAGAGGAGCATGGGGATGATATATTGTCTAATCAAAGTGTTTTTTAACACTTAAGTGTTTGTTTAACACTTCTTCAAGAATTTGTCATCCTTTTCTTTCTTTAGGACACTAGCTTTCATTTGGGTTTAAAAAGGATTCTTTTTGTTTATTTCTTGCAAAAGGATTAAAAAGAACCTTAGGATCAACAACTTACTAGATTTCGTTTATGGATTAAACAATTGAACAAATGTCTTTTCACTTGTGATTTGGTGCTCTAAAATGAACTCACACATTGCTTTGAGGGTTTAAAAAGAACAAGTTTAGCTTTGTTTGTTTGTGAAGGCTTACTTAGACTAAAGCCATTGGAAAAGGACGTATGCGCTTCTCTCGCGCTTTATAACGATCTTGAGAATCAAAAGGTTTTTTCCATGACTTTGGGTTGAGATAAAACAATCACCTCCACACTTCAATTTGGGCTTAAAATTGAACAAACTATTGTGCGAGTGTGAGTGGGGGCTTTGTTGCATATATTCTCTCTCCTTGTTACCTACAAGGATTGATCGAGTTACGAATATTGTTCTTCATTCGCTTTTGTTTATCCTAGAGGGCCTACCTTGGAGAAAAAGTACTCACCCAAGGGAATGACTCAACCCGGTAGCTCTAAAATCAAAGAGTATTTTCATTTGGGGATATAAATGTGGGTGTTATTGGAAGCGATTATCCATTGGTTGATTTTTGACAAGATGGATCTGAAGAAGGGACTCTTGCCGTATGGGTGTGAATCTCCACGAAGCGGAAAGTCAAAATAAAACCCTTGTTTGTAGTGGCACGGTGAAAAGCGATGAAGCGAGGAGTTTATCGAGTGGTGCATTGGAGCTTAAGATTCCAAAGTTACTTATATGTAAGTCTTGGTTGATATAGAGGTTAAGACTTCATTCTTAACTTATGCAACTTTATAAATTTTCCTTGCTTGCATGTAAGGTATCTGCTTCTATGAAGAGAATGAGGTATTAAATACCAAAGAAAGAAATGTACACATTAAAGCTAGGATGTTGCATTGCTTGTGAGTTAGTTTGAAAATGCATTGCTTGATGAGAAACAAATGAAACAAACATAGCATCGTGAAATTTCAAACCCTTTTTGGAATAAAATATCATTGACTCAATCTATATGTTATTACTTTCCCTTGGGATTCACATCCTTAAGAGGTTTCTAGCATTGGATTACATCTCAATTTGTCTCTTAAGTATTAAACAATAGAAAGGAAAACCTTTGCCTTAAGTTCATTAAATTTTCACATAACTTATCTTGTGGGGTTTGAAGAAGTTATGACATTGGACATTTAGTTTGAAAATCTAATCAAGAAAGTGTTTATGGTAAAAAAGCAATTCCACTAATAATCAAAGAGATGAAATCAATTGAACCCAACACATGTGCTTGTGTTATGGTATTTTGAGCAAACATTGATCTTTTGGTTTGAAGGGAGAAGCATGTTCTTCAAAACCTTGGCCTTGTAAACAAGTCCTTCTTAGGTTCATTTAGGATCAAAATCAAACACTTCATCCATTTCAAAACATTTATCATCCCATCCCACAAGCAACTTTGGAACTTTGGAAACATCATTCTAGACTTGGGTAAATCATCAAAATCAAAATCACCTTGTTTAGTTAGGAGTATGGGACTGCATCATTTCTCATACCTCTAGTTAAATTAGCACCCCTTTGAACAATTTCATCCTAAGATCACAACCAACATCTTAGGGTTTACAAGTTCATTATCCAAATAAAACAATCAAAATCAAACCCTAAGTCTAACATTGATCCAAAGTCCCTAAACATTCAACACTCATACCATTCACCCCTTTTCATCCTTCATCTCATCATTGGTCCTAAACACCTTAGAGGTCACTTTTACAACAAGGTCAAAACACAAGAGGAACATGGAATACAAACTTGATCCATACATCATGAGTAATCCAAATCTATTGAACACTCAAAGCCTTACAATGCCTATTGATTATCAAAACTCACACTTATACAATCCATACATGGGATCATTTCTTGTGACAAACACCAATGGTACAACAAGTGTGAGTATTCCCAAATCAAATATTGGAACACATTTCCCGATGGTAGATCTAAATCCAAACCTACAAGTCTGTCAACCGAACAATCAAAGCATGAGCCTTCAAACGAACAATGTCATCCCACCAAATCCCTACATGCCAAATGAGAATGTACCAAGTACAAGTCTTCGAAACATGAATCTAGAAATATGGTTGCAAATCATACGAATGTTGTTCAAAATCCAAACAAGATGTTAATGACTCCAAGTCAAGGTAATGTGATTCCCAACATCAACAATGTTCAATTTCAACCTATCATGCCAAATCTGAGTGCCATCTCACATCAGAACATTATCCAAAATCAAACACAAGAACACACTCCAAATCTGCTTAAACACAAGCCAAATCAATTATATCAAGGGAGTCAAGATCAAAATCAAGAACAAATTTGGCTAGATAAAATTGCTACACTTACCAAAATAGTTGAGTCATGACGCCAAGAGACATCTCCACCACCATTACCCATAGAAACATCATTTCTAGGTTTAGGGCTTCCCCCTTACCTAGCACCAATCATTCCATCCAAATCAATCCACCTAACACCAATCAAGCCATCACATCAAAGACCTTTGAATATACCATCGACATCCTTTTTTAACAAATGGTATCTA
>VDFB02042443.1:0-16504 GCA_007258455.2 Sequoia sempervirens
ATAATAGTGAATCAGACGCCTAGATCAAAAGTTATGGCTCGGCGAAGTTGGTCCTCTAAAAAGTGAATTTCATAAAAATTTCTTCCTAGGCCAGAAATCTTTTGGCGGGACTTTTGGCACCAAAACAAAAGGGGAATTTGATCTTTCTAGAACATTCTAGGGCAGTTATTGGGGAAAATAAAAAAGAGTTAAGTGGGGGTTGTAGAAGGTGGCCCTAATAGTGCAGATTATGGCTCCAAATAGTAGTTTTTCTTTTCATAGTTGATTTTGTTGTAATGAATCAAGCCCATGAGGCTATAGCATGCAAGCTTTGAATCTATAATTTCATTTTCTGAAAATAATTGAAAGTGAATCATTTTTCTATCTTTCCTCTTTTGTGTTGGTATATGTTGTGATTTTCTATGGATTTTGGGTAGTTTTTCCCTCATTAAAGGATCTCCATCATTGAAGTGAGGTCCTAAAGCACTCATAGACCTTCCCAACCTTCTAAATACCATAAAACCCTTGAATTAAATATGGAAGGAAGGGGAAAGAAAATACAATGGAGTATGTGATTCAATAAGAAGCATCCACATGGAATTAATTTTATGGTCATCCATAAGCCTATTTTACATGAGAGAATTTAATAAAATCAGCCTCCTTTATCCTTTAAAATTTGATTTTTAGATTTCCCTGTGACTCAACACCTATTTTTTAATTTCCAAAATTGTTTGTCCTTCATATTTACGGGGCATAATGAATATTAATAAACAATATTTTAACCCCCAATGCCAAGTTAAAACAATAGAAAATTGTTTTAAAATGTTTTCAATTAAAAAGTTGAAACACACAATTAATGGTATTTTGATTGAAATGATGAGAATTGTGCCATGGCCTCATATGACATTTACAAGGTGTGAAAATTTGTAAGGTGTGTTTATTATTATTGGAGAACATTGTGCAATCACCAAAATTCAAACAAATCAATTTGTAGGGGTTATTTTGTAATAGGGACTAGTTGATAAATAGTTAATAGAAATTGCACTACAACCTCAGAACTCCTTCAATAGTAAAAAAAAATGGAGGCTTAATATGGAATATTAATACTTGTTCTATTTCCAAAATTAGGAATTTTTTTCATTTTGATAGTGTTCTATGAACCCACCCATAAATGTGAAAATATTAAATCTTGGCCCAAAACTCGTCTGATTTCCATGAAATCAAAACTAGGAGGAGTTTATGAATTATCAATATCTTTTTCCAAATGGATTTTAGATATGATCTCCAAATATTGATACTTTAATGCTAAACATTTTGGGCTAGGTTACCATCCTAAGGCCTAAAAAATATATTCTCCACCAAACCAAAGGTCAGTATATCTAGGAAATGGGGCACAAAAACAATTCCTAACACCTCCTCCTCTATTTTTACTTCAATAGAGTGTAACTTGGTAATAATCACATTGAAATCCTTCAAGTGCTTTTCCATAAAACTACCATTCTCTATCCCAAGTGTATATAACTTCTTTCTTAGGAAAAATTAATTTACTAGAGATTTAGTGTGATAAATCTCAACCTTCTTCCAAAGGGCTATAGTGGTGGATTATTCATGTACATTCAACAATATAGATTCTACCAAATAGATCCTAATGAATCCCTTCACCTTTTCATCCATTTTATCCTAGTCTTCTTGTGATGTAGAAACATGGTTGGATTAGGATATTGTATCCCATAGATATCTATCTATGAACATATCCTCCATCTTGAACTTCCAAATATCAAATCTTATGCTCAATAACTTCTCCATTTCTATCTTTGGTGTTTTTTTTTTCTTACAACAAGATCTCCATCTATGCAAGCTTCCACTTAATCCAAGATTATCACAAATAATCTTGCAATATCAAATGAAAAGGAAGAAAAGGTGTGGAAATGATTCCTAATATAATATTTGAGGAGAGGTATGTGTAAATAAAAGAAATATTTACATTTAAAAATAAAATATGCAACAAAAATTATACCATTATATAGTTTTATGTGGGGAAAAATATTTTGAGAGAAAAATATACACTCCAAATCA
The DNA here is from genome assembly GCA_007258455.2 of Sequoia sempervirens. Lineage (NCBI taxonomy): Eukaryota > Viridiplantae > Streptophyta > Pinopsida > Cupressales > Cupressaceae > Sequoia > Sequoia sempervirens. The sequence continues at coordinate 2,056 of VDFB02042443.1, forward strand.
TGAACCAATCACATATTAGTACTGAAACATAGGAAAGGGTGATCCTAGGCCCTAAATGCAAAGAACCTAGGATGCAAGGTGGCCTTTTTTCAAGTTACATTGAGATGTAAATCAACAAGGTGATTAGATTGACTTACAACAATGAAGGTGAACCAATCACACTTGTATCTACATCTAATTGAGGATGGGAATGGATTGGAAATAATTTGGAATGATTAACCTAATTATTAGGTATATGGCCTAACATGAAAAATGCAAGATCTCGACAACTAGAAATTTGAAAAAGTCAAGTTTTGATAGATCTAGAAGGTGTAGATGGTTGTGTACCTACCCAAAAAAATTGATTTGGATGTGCATACAAGGACTTAGTCGCCCATGGGTGAATGGTTCTTTGATAGGGTGTCCTAAAGTACTTTTGGGGGTGTTGGATCTAAGCTTCTGTTTTCCATCTGCAAAAGTGTTGAAATGTTGTCTGATAAATCTATAAGTGATTTTTTATGGCTTGACAAAGTTTATGACAACAAATGCAACAACGAAGAATTTTTCTTCAATCCTTCTTCAATCCTCTTCATCCTGAGATCTGCACATTCATAAAGAGAGGACATATTGGGCCATTTTAGGGACTTGCCTCAGTCAAACCCTGTGTAAGTGTTTCCACTTATACAATGGTAAATGTCAATGGATAAATGATAATGGAAAGAAAAGAATGATGAAATCACAATGTGTTACAACTCACCACCCTTCAATGGTTGCCTTGAAGGACTGAAGTCATACACATCTCCTCAAGGATTTGGATCTTGCTTACTTGAATGCTTTGGAGACCTACAAAAAGATGTTAGTCTTGATAAAATAATGATGACATGAACACATAAACTCAAATACACTTTGACATGATGCTTGGATCTTGAATTACTACAATACCATTTGAAATGTTGCTCTTGACAATGATGCTTAATCATAAATTCTCTTGCAATTTATGTTATAGTTTCAAATGGTGAAAAGACTTGGTATTTATAGGCATTTTTTTTAATTTCCCAAAAGTTAGATCCCAATAACCGACCTTTGCAAGTGGAAATTCAAATTTTACAATGCCACCACTGATATATCCAAATTTGGAGGGAAACAGAGTAGTGGGATAGTGCCCCCATTGGGCGAATGAGTCCCATTTTGGAAAATGAGTCCCAACCCTATTTTCCAAAATTTAAGGTGTTAGGGGTAAAGTAACAATCAGTGCATTTATTCAATGTTTGCAATACTTCAAAAATGGTAAAAATAGGCATTGAGATGCATAATTTAGAAAATTAGGGGCTTAATTAAGTACAATAAATTAGGGGGACAAAACATAATGTGGAATTATTGAGGGTGACAATTTTCTACACTATAATTAGCCCCCACTTTGGTGAGAGTGTGAACTTACACTCAGACTCACACAAAAGTAGAGAAATATGTATCAAGAGGGGTTCCATTGTCCAAATTTTGAAGAGATAAGATGAATAAGGATCTAAGGTGATAGGAAAATCCCCTCGGATCCAAGATCACATAAAAAACCAACATAAGCACAAAGGGACACACATGTATGATATGTAGCAAAATAACATACACAAACATACATGTCAAAAAACATGAAGAAAACACACATGATACCATAGAACATGAAGATGATGATGGGATGAAAACAAACATGATGTAAACACGAAGAAGACACATGAGAAACACATAACAAAGCAGAAGGTTAGTTCTAAAATATTCAAGTCAGTAAGGCAAAGAAACCTTAGTCTTAAATTATCTCAAATACCAAATGTCATCCATTGAATAAATGTTAGGTCACATGAGGACTAGCAAGTTGTGTTATGCCACATCACTCATCAAACACATGGCTCCATTAGCAAGAAAGTTGTGTTATGCTAGGTGGCCATGTTAAAAGGGAATTCATGACTCACACCATAGCAAAGTCTGATATTTTCTAGGTGAATCACAAATTGGAAGGCATATGGGCTAGTGAAGTTTGATATTCACTAGGTGAGCCCCCAAGACAAGGATGAGAAACACACTAGGTCTACTAGGTGTACCAATAACAAGGTGGAAAAATGAGAAAATCACAGTAGGTCTACAAGGTGTGCCCATAACAACCATACCAAGAATTATACTCCCTAATAACCTCGATAAGGTGCCACAAGTGATGAATGTGTTATGCCAATGTTACACTAAATTCAACTCCCATGAACAAAGTGAAGCAAAATGCCAAGGTTTAACATCATAGGGACATATATGACAAGGTTTAATATCATGGGTGACAAACAAAGACACGGCTTAACAAAGGGGTATTGCTCAATACATGAAGGTCACGCCTTAAGGAACATCACACATGATATCACCATCAAGAGACGACTAGTCTAGGAACAAAAAATCACATCTTAGGGAACACTAGAAATAGTGTTACCTCCAAGGAGAATTCCATATGCCAAGAAAGATCACACTCTTGGAGGACATCAAGCCCAATATTACCACAAAGGAGACACTTACATGGATTAAGAAAGCCACACTTTGGTTCACAAGGTCACCCTTCCTAGGAGATGTATGCTATCATCACTAAGAAGGGACCATTTCCTATGCAAATAATGAGTGAGGGACTATATGCCCCCCCTTAATATGTCAAAATACTTGCTATGTTGGTATTTTAAGGAGAAAGAGGGGATCCTTGAAAAGAATGCACACCTCCCAAAAGTAGTTATCCTTTCCCCCAAGCATAGAGACAGGGAAAACTACACCAAGGACTACCATGTTGTCATGAAAAATATGGTTGCACTTAATATTGTACCACCATGAATGGCAACAAGAAAAACACATAAAGCTACAAATTCCACATAGTGATGAGTAACATGATAGGATGGAGATCATTATTAATTAGAGGAATTAGGTGCATCAACATAAGGAAGAGAACCACTATCCCTAAAATGTTGTGTTTTATTACTCAAGACCTAACATTCATTGGTAGAATGAACATGCACTCAATGATATGCATAAAATGAGCATTTATTGTAGAATTTCTTTCATGTTCTTGGAGGGAGAGAAATCAGGTGGGCTTTGAGAAGCCTCGATAAGGTATTCTCTTGATCAATAGTAGGGGACATTTCTTTCTCTAGTGAAGAAGAGCTTTCTTTCTTACTACAAGATGTCATACATACACAAGACTCTTTAGGTTTAGATTGTGAGATTTTATACTCTCCCATAAAGGAGGGTGTAAAATCTAATGAATCTAAATCATCACTAAAAAAAGTATTTGAAGATGAAGCAACATCATGACCATTATTTCCATGTGTAGTATTTATCATTTCAGGATGCACCAAGGTCAAAGTTATCTTAAAAGAATCTTGCATGATGGCATTGATATTAGGCGAAGGTTGCTTTAATATTTTTGTTTCTTTTGAAGGACAATAATCAATACCTCTTGTTGTTTCTTGCATGATAGGATCTATGGGGACACATATACCTTGTTCTTTCACTCCAGATCCTTTTCCATTATAACCAAATTGTTTCAAGATTTGGTACCCTCTTCCATAAATTTTTTCAATTTTTTTTTAGGAAGTTGGTTTTTTATACTCAGTTTTATCATAGGTAGATGTGTAATTTGTGTTATCTTCACTACTAGAAGTTGTGAACTCTTTTTTCTTGGATGTTTCAATGTCGGATTGTGTTAATATCACTGAACTTCTTTCTCTTTTCCTAAATTTTTATAATCTTGTATTCCCCCATGGATGTAGGTGTGAAATTGAATGAGCTCCCAACATCATCCAACAACTTTTCCACATTTGAAAGACACTCATCTTTATCCTCAACATGTAAAGGTTCCACTTTTGTAGTTGGTGTCAATGTGCTAAGAGGATTCATCATTCCTGTTTTAGTTTATAAATGTTGTTCAGATTTAGGGTCAGCTTTTATTGTGCAAACCTTATTGTTGTAAGTGTATTTCAGCATACATTGTAGTGTTGAAGGCACTACATTCATTTCACGAATCCATGGTCTACCAAAGAGGAGATTACATGAAAGATCCTTGGGAATTACATGGATATGATTTTTTCAAGTAACATATCTAATTTTGACAAGTAATGTTATCACACCTAGCGGTTATTTTCCCACATTGCCAAAACCACAAATAGACAAATCTGTTGTTTGAATTTTAGTCTTATCCACCCCAATTTTATCCAAAAGGTTTATACTGCAAACATTAAGCCTTGAACCATTGTCAACAAGGTTATGCCTAATAAAAAAAATCAATAAGAACTAATATCATCAAAGCATCATTTTATTTTTATGTTTCTAAAGGGGGTAACTCATTTTGATGAAAGACAATGTCCAAATTAGGTTGATTCATATTCTTAATCAAAGCTACCACATCATTTGGTTGCACACTAGGATGGATAAAAATTCTTTAAAAATCCTTTTGAAGCATGCCATGGTAAGCATGTGATGCTTGAATTAAATTCCTCAAGGATATCTTAGCAGGAGTGTTACAAAGTTGTTAAACAAGATCAAATTCTTTGCCACTATGTTACGGGATATTAGTGTGGGTGGGAGATATAGTTGAGGCAATGGAATGGATGTTGGTGTTTTTTTTGGTTGCTTATTTTTCCTACTGTTATATGTGTGAGAAACTATGTTGTAACTTGGTTGTTGCGACACTTGATTATTAGGAAGTTATCTTGCAAAGATTAAGATAACACCTAGAGATTTAGGAGGTCCTATAATGAGTGGTGACTTAGGAGGTCCTATAATGAAAGGTGACTTAGGAAGTGATTTAGATGGCATTGGGAAGTTACAACATATCATAGTTGGTAGTGATGGTAGTAAGTTGAAGGAATACATTCATAATTCCTCCTATTGGATAGGTTGTGGGAGATGTTGTCCCTACAACTCAAGGTCCTTTTAAACGGACTAAGACTACCTATACATCAAAGATGATATATTTTTGGAGCTACATGGTTTGATAATCCCACTTAAATAATATAGGTTTTTATTGTGCTTGATGTGTATTCTTATTGGAAATCATTGGATTCCTATAATTTACAAAATCTTCTTAAGTCCAACATGTGGTTTCTTGTTTAAAAAATGGTTGAAAAACACTTGAGTTACCTGTTTCCAATCCTTATAATATCAAATTAGTGCATCTAACACATATCCAAGTGTATCTACCTTATAGATTCTTAAAAATATTATTAGTCCAAAACATCCAACTTTGAAACAGTGTATCCATCCATTTTTCGGTGTATCCAAGACATATCTCAACATATCCATTCGAGGTTTAGCAATCCCAAGCATTCAAACTTTGAAACAACATATCTATCTATGTTTTGGCATATTTGAGACATGCCATAGTGCATCCATTCTAGGTTTGGTAGTTTGATTTGTATTTCCCATATCACAAAATACTACAAAATTTAGATCAACATATCCATCCATGTTTGGCATATTTGAGATATATCCTAGCATTTAAATTCTATGTTTACTAGTATATTTTGTATTTCTCATCTAGCATAAAAATTCCAACTTTAAATCAATGCATATATTTTCTATTTTGGCACATATTTGTCACCTATTTTTTCAATTTTGTACATAGGAGTTTAAAATAAATATATAGTTAAATATAGGTTGTTTCCCCTAGTTAGTTGTATAACATTACCACTACCTCTCTATCATTAGATGCATCATAAGTATTTATGATCAAATTTCACCCCCAAACCCTAGCATACAAGTATTCATCCAATGCCATTTATCCTAAACCAAAGGTAAGGTCACACTTCAAACTACATTTACACCTTCACATATAAGTATTATTCCAATAAGTTAATTTATTTTTGCTTCATGTTTTTAGAGCACCATTCTTGTGTCTCTTGATCTCTTTTGTGTGACCGGTTATTTGTTTGTAGGTGTTCATTGGGATCTGTGAGGTTGGATTATCAACTTCTACATGGTATTAGAGCTCCAGCTCTATAGCTTCCTATTCCTTTTTTGAGTGATCTTGCCTTGAAGCAATTTTTTAGTGCATCCAGGGTTAAATCAGACCTCTCCATTGAATCCAAAGCTATTAGAATAGTCAAGATTGAACTTTGTTTTACCAAAATTGGCTTTTGTTTGTCAAATTTGTGAGGGTTTAAAGAAAGAGCCTTTTTGCCAGATCCAGGGGGTAGCTAGTTTTTTGGAGTACTTTGGGCCCAAACATACCTCACCATTGCACTCAAAAGGCCCAAAAACCCTCAGATCGACTACCAAATCATCAAATTCTGTGTTGGGAGCCTATGAGGCAAAAAATAAATTGCCAAGAAGGTCGTACGACCTCCCCAACACATGGTTCGAAGTAAAAGTAAAAAAAAATGATATTCTTTCTTGCTAAATTTAAAAAAAAAAAAAAAATTGAAAATCCTTTCAAAGGCACGCAAGTTTTTGTATTTCAAAAAAAATAAAAAATTGTACCCTATGGGGGTACCACCACCTGCCAAACAGGCAAGTCGACGGCCCCTCAGGCCTCACCTCATGTGGGAGGGGTACCACATGGGGTATTGCCCTGCCACTTTGGCAGGTGGCGGCCCCCATGCAAGCCCTACATTTTTTTTATTACTAATTTTTTTAAAAAAAAATTATTAATGTAATTTTTTTATTGTTGTTTTTTTTTAAATAAGCCCAATTGGGAAAATACGGTGATGGTCATTTGGCCATCAATTTTAATGTCGTATTTTGGCTGTGACAGCCATATGGCTGTCAATTTTTTTCCAACAAACTGTGTAATTGCCCTTTTAGGGCAATCTTCTTTTGGAGGCCATAACTTTTTCCCACAGTGTTGAAATTCGGAAAATGAGATATCATAGGAAAGAGGACTTAGAGAAATTTCTATTGGTGTAGGTATTTTTTGGATACTTTTTCTTAGGTCCCTGTTATTTCTAGTCAAATTCATATCTTCTTTTCTAGAGTTGCCTTCAGTGTTTTTGGCATAACTTTTGCATACAATGTTGAAAATGGGAAAACAAGATATTGTTGGAAGCTAGTTTTGAGCTCTTGTCAGTGGTGTAGGTGGTTTCCATATTTTATTTTTGGTTTTTTTCCAAAAATACTTCTTCTCATATGCAGTCCTTTTTGGACCTTATGGGCACACATTGCATGTATTTATTATCTGTAAATGCACTGAAATAAAGTGCCTCAACTTTGTATGTGTAGTATTGGTATTCTTGTACATCATATTGTGCCATTATAGTACTTGCACTATTCTATAAAGTTCCATGGGGGTTTGATGTTTTCCTTTGTTTTCCATCATACCTTTTTCTAGTGAGCATTCCTTCCACGACAATAGTGAATCACATTGATTCTTGACTCATACATGTGTTCCTTTGTTTGCACACCATTTATATTTTGTTGGAACTTTCATGTTTTCACATTCAGATGTTCTTGGTTCTTGTTCATGCACTTATTTCTAGCATTAAGTTTTAGTGCACCTATCATGACTCTCCCTTGTCAACATTATGGAGGGGTTTCTACTGTTAGTGATATTGCTTCCTTGGTTTCGTTGGAGTGAGCTATATATTTGATATTTGTTCCTATGTACTTTCAAAAATAGATTACATCAATGGTTGGTTACTTATATTTTGTTGAGATGGATCACTTACCACATGGACTCTCTTGCATTCAGGAGGCGACCTTCCATTTTCACTTGATCAGTTCTTCAGACTATTGGTACTTGTGCCATCTATATCTTTGAGTTCTTGATGTTTTCCTTAGTTTTCCATCAGATTTGAGTAGTGTCGTTGGGGGCACTCATACAAATTATTTTCTTCTTGATCCTGATCATCATATGTTTCAGTGGAGGTTCTTTCATCATTTCAGGAGTCATTCTACGAAAATTTTTGCAAATTCTTCATGATTCAGTGGAGTTTTTCATGTTCATCCTTTGATCCTATATTTTGGGACAATTTCTTCTTGGTTGGAGGACTCTTCGTCCTTCACTCTTGTTGGAGGATTCTTCATTCCTTCACTCTTGTTTGGAGGCTTCTTCAGTCCTTCACTTGTTCCTATTATTTTTGGGACATTCTTGTTTGGAGGCTTCTTAGTCCTTCACATGTATTTCTCTCTTTTGGAGAGGAGTTTTTCCCATGAGGTTTTCTCCTTTTATCCTATTGTGAGAGATCTTTTATATTTGTACATGGGTACCTCATCAGGCCTAGTTGTCGGGACCCATCTTTGCTTTCATGCATCTTTCCTTAGTTTTTTAGCTTCTCCCTAAGTTCATCTTAGGGGGGGTTTTAGGGTAATAGGTTGTTTACTTAATTAATTTAATTGTATTAATTAATTAATTAAGTCACCTTTACTTTATTTCACCTAAGCTAAACTTAGGTATTCTTTATTTTATTATTATTCCTAGTTTTCGCCTTTAGGGTTTGGATCTCCTTTTATAAGGATTGATCTTTTGTAATCTAATATTGGTTATTGCATTTTTGCTTCATGTTTGTAGAGCACCATTCTTGTGTCTCTTGATCTCTTTTCTATGATAGGTTATTTTTTTGCAGGTGTTCATTGGGATTTGTGAGGTTGGATTATCAACTTCTATAGAAATTTCACAATCCTCATACACCCTAGGCATGTTGGGTTATGAACATAGAGACCATTCCACACAAGGTGGATCATTAAAACAAGAATAAAATACCTTTATGTCATAACCAATATATTCTCTAAGGTTCCAAAACATTACTAACAACCCAAAAATAGTTGATTGAATGGAACATATTATAAGCTTAAACAAATATTCTATTCTTAAAAAGATGATAAGAGAAAATGGAAAAATTCCAAAAAATTGTGATGATTCTAAATTAGGTGACCTAATAAGATGAGAACCCATAACAACTAAATTTGGAAATCCATGGGGAAATATCTTTTCATAATCTAACAAAATTTGATGCACATAATTGGTAGTAGCATGATGGCAATGTTACCTTCCATAACATCCCTATTGTAGAGCACATCCTAGCTTACACTCATAATGCTACACCCAACTCCATCTTAACATCTCATGTAATATATACCATCAAACTATTCCCCTCACCACCTCTCATATTATGAATACATCCCTCAAACCTTACACTCTTCTTATATCCCATCTTTACCCATGACCTCATACCCCATATTGTCATATATTCCTTAAACCTCATTCCCCTCTTCCATTCCTTCTTTAGACATGACCTCATATCCTACAACATCATACATTCCTCAAGCCTCATATTCTTATGTATATCAAGCCTCTCATCTGAGCTTCTTACGTCATACCTCCACTTATTCTTATACAAGCAAGCCCCTTTAACACATGAATATCAATATGCCCCTCAAACCAACCTCAACCATGCTACATACCAAAAAATACCACCATAAAATTCCATTAATTAGGAACCTTCAAACAACCCTCTTGGAACTCCCTTTGACTAATAGTTTCAAGAAATGAAAAATTCCCCCATGAACCTAAAAATGGGGACCCAGATGGAGATGAAGTAGCCGAGATATGGGAATGGCGTCGTTCCTGTGAGTAGGTGAGGCTACACATAGCCTCTAAGGCTGCATGTTGGCTCTTGCATGTGCTAGATTATGTCCCTTTTGGCTGCGTACGGGTGTTTGGGGGGGTTCTTTTGTTTTTTCTGTTAGGTTGGTGTTTGTTGTAGTGTGTGGGGTGGTGTGGGGGTTTGTGCGGGAGAAGGGTTGGTGGGAGGTGGTGCGGTGAGGGGGAAGTGGGTGGTGGAAGTGGTGGGGTAAGGGTTTGGTGGAATTAGAGTGGGCTGAGTGTTGGGGTTCAGTATGGGGATATGGCAGAGGCTTCCAAAATCCTGGTGCTTGCTGGGCCAAAGCCATCTCAGAATTTTTCGACAACTATGCATACACAAAAGTTGGATTCGTCCTTTGTGGGTGAGAGCTCTAAGCTCAAGAAAGTGAACGGGTGCTTGTCACGGAGTCAAGATCGACCTGTCCTGGTTATTTCTCCCGAATCGGTTCAGGAGGGCATAGCTTATTGGAGCCAACATGTTCTGATCTGCAAGTTCTTGGGTATTTGTGTCCCTCTCTCGACATTAGAGTCTTGGATCCGTTGAACCTGGCAGGTTGAAGGGGATTTTGATCTTTTGGTGGCTACGAACGGCTATTTCATGGTTGATTTTTCTTGCATCTCGGATCGTAATCATGTTTTTGAGGGAGGGCTATATTTTTACAATCATGTTGGCTTGTTCATTAAGCCTTGGCATGGTGGTTTTAATGCGACAGAGGATCTTCCTACATGGGTTCCTGTCTTCCTACATGGGTTCCTCTTTGGGTCTGTCTTCCATGGTTGTCATTGGAGTTTTGGAGGGAGGATATTCTGCTCCGGATTGCTGCTTTGTTGGGGAATTCGACTGCCATTGCTTAGAATACTTTGGATAAAAAGGTATTCTCTTATGCTCGCATCTGTGTTGAAATTGATTTAAATAACCCTTTGCTAGATTCTTTGGAATTTTGTATTGGCTCTGCCTCATGGATTCAACCGCTTGATTATGAGTCCCTTCCTTTTCGTTGTCACTTTTGTCACAAGTATGGACACCTTCAGTGCTAGTGTCCTCGAGCACCCAAAGTGGTAGGTGCTTCTTCCTCTCCTTCTTCGAAAGACCTTTGGTGGAGAAGGGGGATAAAGGTAAGGCGTCTATGGTTGAGGGTGGGCCCGATAAGGATGGCTTTATTCCTGTTAAGGAGAGAAATAAAGGGAGGGGTCAGAAGCGAGCCTATAAAGATAGACAGAGTGATCAGGGTTTCAATCGGTTTGAGGTCCTGGATAATCAGGATTTGGAGGAAGGGATTCCTATTGAGCTCTCTTCTGGGGCCATTGGTATGGATGTTGGGATGGATTCAAGGCTGGAGCAGGAAATTGTTGTTCAAAATATTTCTCTAGCATTGGAGCAGGGGATTTATGTGCCTCCTAGGGCCTCTGCAGATGTGTAGGATGATATTGTTTTAGCAGATTTAGCTAAGGCAGTGTTCTCTTTAGGTAAAGGGCGGGGATCATCTCTTGCTTTGGGGGTGCTGCAATTCCCTCTGAAGAAAGGGCATTTTGAAAATTCTTCGAAAGTTGGGCGTAAGAAGGATGCAAACAAGCTTAAATCTACTGGGGATCTGTTGGTGGAATCTAGTTCTGTTAAGACCCTTGAGGCCCACTTCTCTCAACCTTCCTCATGATTATTCTCTCATGGAATGCAAGGGGGTTGAATAGCACCTCCCGTCAAAAGGTTATTCAAGATTTGATTGTTGTTCATTCTCTTGATATCTTTTGTGTTCAGGAAACTAAGCTTCAGGTGGACCTCATGCTTCAACATGCCCCTCGTATTTGGTTTTTTGGCTAGTGTTAATGTATTGGGTCTAGGGGAACCTCTGGGGGGTCTGGCTCTTTTCTGGGATCCTCGTAAGGTTGTTCCTCATTGGTAGATTTCAAGCCAGTCTGCTATTTCTATGGTGGCTTCGGTTTTGGAATCTAGTGAGACTATTTTTGGTTAGTAATGTTTATACTCCGATTGACATCCGTGGTAAAATCCAACTTTGGGCTCATATCAGATATGTTAGGTCTTGTGCACCCTTTCTACCTTGGATCTTAGCTGGTGATTTCAATGTTGTGTTGAGCTTGGAGGAGAAAAGGGGAGGGTTGCCTAGGCTTGGTCCTGCTTCAGATCTGTTTCGGACTAATGTGGACTCTCGTGCTCTAGTGGATGTAAAACCCTCTAACAAAATATTCACTTGGAATAATAGACGGATTGGGCCTGAAGTGATCTCCCAGTGGCTTGATCGTTTCCTTGTTTATTTCTCTTGGGTTAGAGGTAGCTTGGTCATTTTCTTTGAGATTCTTGACTGGTGTGGCTCTGATCATTAGCCAATTAAGTTTTCAACTTCAGCTTTCCCAAATCCAAAGAATCCTCCTTTCAAATTCCAGCTAATGTGGCTACATGATCCGTCTTTGGGTGATCTTGTTGCTTAGTGGTGGCGGGATGGTACCCCTGCGTATGGGTCAGTTATGTATTCTCTGGTTAAGAGGCTACAATATGTTAAGTATCATCTTAAGCGATGGAATAGGTCATGTTTTATTAATTTTCGGGCCAGAAAAAGTGAAGTGCAGGATCACCTTGCTATTATTACCCACCAGATTCAGGATTTGGGATTCTCGGAGGCTCTTGGGCATGCTGAGGCCCAGGCTCTAAAATTGGTGTAGGAGTGGGAGCTTCATGAGGAGATTTTCTGGAAACAAAAGGCTAGGATTGATTGGCTTCAAGAGGGTGATAGGAATACGGCTTTTTTCCATCATTCGGTGCAAGCTCGTCAGAATAAGTGTTTTATTTCTTCTCTTGTTAACTTTGAGGGTCTTTCAATCTCTTCGCAACAAGCTTTGTCTAGAGAGGCTCATCAGTTCTACTCTAATTTGTTCATTGAGGATTCATTGCTTACTGAGGCTGATGAGAATAGGGTCCTTGCTTGCATTCCCTCTTTAATTTCTAATGAGTTGAATGCTTCTCTTATTCGCCTAGTGACTTTGTCAGAGGTGGAGGAGGTGGTGTTCGGGATGAACAAGGGGAAAGCTCCTAGCCTTGATGGTTTCCTATTTGAGTTTTTCCAGGAGTTTTGGGATACTGTGAAGCTGGATTTGTTGGAGGTGGTTCAGGAGTCTCTTCATAGTAAGTAGATGCTTCATGCCCTGAATGCTACTTTTCTGGTTCTCATTCCTAAGAAGGAAGGTGTTGACAGACTTGATCTCTTTAGACCTATTGCGCTTTGTAATGTGGTGTACAAGATTGTTACGAAGTTGATTGCTGAGAGGCTTAAATATTGTTTTCCTATGATCATTTCTGAGGAGCAAGGCAGATTTGTGGCAATTCGTCAAATTATGGACGGGGTGGTGGTTGCGTCTAAAGTCATTCATTCCATGGAAACCTCTCAGGATAGGTCTATGTTTATCAAGTTGGATATGGAAAAAGCTTATGACAGAGTTAAATGGAGTTTTCTCTAGAAGATTCTATTGGCCTTTGGTTTTTCCTCTAACTGGGTGAGTTGGATATCGAGTTGTGTGACCTCTTCCTTCTTTTCGATTATTGTGAATGGGGAACCTTCAGATATTTTTGGGGCTGCTAGGGGCCTTCGTTAGGGGGACTTGCTCTCTCCTTATTTGTTTATTATTATGGCGGAGGGGCTAGGCCGACTTCTTAATTCTCCGGTTTCACAAGGTCTGATTCATGGGTGGTAGTGGGGGATGGGATTGCCTATTCTTTCTCATCTCCAATTTGTGGATGACACCTCTTTTATGGGACTAGCTCTTATTAGGGAGGCTGAATCCTTCAGGCAAGCTTTGGACATCTATCTAGCAGCTTCAGGCCAGAAAGTCAATGAGCAGAAGTCTTCTATATTCTTCTTTAATACTCCTCAAACTATCCAGCGGCGGATTGCAGCTATTCTGCCATTTCAAATTGGGTCTCTTCCCTTTGTCTACTTGGGTATTCCTCTTGTTATTGGTCATCAGCCCAGGTCCTCCTGGCAACTACTGCTTGATAAGCTTAGGTGGAAGGTTACTCATTGGACTCATCGTTGGTTGTCTACTCCTGCTAGAGCGACTCTTCTTAAGTCTATTATCCAAGACCTTCCCATCTACAGGTGCTTTGTTCAAGCGGATCCTATGTATTTCCTTAAGGAATTTGATGCTCTTTCACGTCAATTTCTTTGGAGCGGTAATGTGTTGTCTTCAAAGTGGAGCCTTGTTAAGTTGGATTCTGTGTGTAGACCAAAGCAAGAGGGTGGTCTTGGTTTACGCTCTGCTATTTTGAATGGGAAACCTCTTGTTGCCAAGCTTTACTCGTGATGGTGTACCAATCAACATTAGTTATGGGATTGTATTCTCAACCATAAATATCTTTGAGGTGTTGCTCCTTTTGAGGTTCCTCGCTATCCTCTGGAAGGGAGTGGTTCTATGATTTGACATACTTTAAAAGTGGGGGCGCAGCTCTTTTTTGGTCAGATTCTTGGGATGGTCACCCTCCTATTCTCTCTTCTTTTCCTCACCTCCAGTCCCTTTGTGATGTTTTTATTGCGAGTGGTTGGGATATTGTGGAGCATTATAAGGTGGTGCATCAGGGTGGTTTGGTTGTAAGTTTTCACTAGAAGCATCCTTCTAAGTGGCCACCTGGAGGGTCTGAGGGGGATAGGCATGATCTTTCCTAGCTTTTGGCTTCCCGTGCTTGTAATTCTTTGAGGGGACCTGATGTCTTGGCTTGGGATGGTTCGGATTTGTCTGGAAAGTACTTTGTGGTAGCTAGTTATAAGCAGTTAGGTAGGCAGTTGTTTGGGGACATTGAGGTCCCTTGGTGGAAGCAAGTTTGGCACAAGTTGTCATGGCCCAAGTGCAACTTCTTTATGTGGTTAGTGGCTCAAA
>VDFB02042444.1:0-17965 GCA_007258455.2 Sequoia sempervirens
GAGGTTTTGGAGATGAGAAGAGTAAATGCTAGGAAAAAAGAAGAGAATATGAGAAAGAGAATTCTTGTAGACTTATGTCTGGAAATGTCTATTGAGGAGATGAAGTCACTCTTGAACAAAGCCAAGAAGGAATTTAAAAGAAAAACAAGGGTGAAAAAACTTATGATCGGTGAAACTGATGTTGTTGCTTGTTTCCAATATATCTCTTATTTGAAGAAAATATTGGAAGCATTTCTATCAAAGAACAAGATCAATGTTGAAGAAGTGAATGTTGAAGATGTTGTATATGATTCGGTAAATGAGGAGGTGAATGTAGATACTAAGGATATTCAGATTCCTCCTGATGTGGATAGTATAGAAGTACTTATGGAGACTGAATCCCCTAAGGTTGTATTAGCTAAAGGAAAGGATATGCCAAATGAAGAAATTGAAGCTCCTAAAGGAAATCAAGAAACAGTTACTAAAGAACAAGAAATTGAAGAAGAAAAGGTTCAAGTTAAGGAAATTCTAGTGGAAGCAAGAGACACTGCCAATGTAGTGAAGAAATTTCTGGTGAAACAACAGGAAGAATTTGATCCTAAATTGGGTTGAAGGCCCAATTGATCTATCCACCTTGTCCCCAATTTAGAAAATGAAAGTTGCATCTTTTGCCTAGGCAAAAGCTAGAGAAGAATTGTTGAAGTCCCACATTGAGGATAATGAACTTTTGGGTCTTGAATCTAGAGTTTTGGAGAAAATTATGCCAACTCATGTTAAGGATCCATCCAGTTCCTCTTCCGGTGAACTGAAGAAGCTCATAAATTCTGTAAGTTCTCATTTCAAGTCTCTTGAAAAATCAGCCATGGTTAAAGTGTAGAAGGAGTTTGATGGAAAAATATTTGGTAGGTTGAAGGAACTGATTGCAAATGATAAAACTTTGTTAGCCACCTGTATGAAGAATATTCAAGATTCTCTATCTGAAGGTGGAAAGGCCTATAAGTCATGTTTGGTTTTGTCCAAATTTACTGAAGACAATGAGAAGAAGGTGAAGGATCTTGAAAAACAATTGGCTACCTTTTCTAATGCCTTTGATCTGTTAGCTGGTAATGTTTGTGAGCAAGAAGGTCAAGTAATATCTCTATTTGACAAAATAAGGAGCTTGAAGCATGAAAATGACAGGATTGTAGGAAGAGCATGTGAGTTCAGAGGACTATTTGGTCCAAAGATTGAAATAATGGTGAGTGCATTAAAGGAAGCCAAAGATGCTATGGCAGTTAGTGACCCAATGTATCTTGCGACTGCAGAAACTCAATCTTATTTAGTTTGTGGTCACATAAAAATTTTGGAGAGTCTCAAAAGGGTTTGGGACACAAATTTAAGTGTGTTGAAGAGAGATTTTGCAGATGTTTTCAAATTTGTGTAAGTTACAAGATCATGCTTGTACAGTTTGAAATTTTGATTTCCTTTTCTACGGTTTCCCCAATCTTTTCCATTGATGTCAAAGGGGGAGAGTTGTACAGTGAAAAATGTATATTCATCTTAGGGGGAGTTGCATTCCTAAGCTGAGACTGAAGATTCTTTTGGAAGTTTTGAAGTGGTAATGTAATTCATGTTGGTACTGATCTGAAACTTAGTCATTTTTCACTAAGTGTTGCCATCAATGCCATAGGGGGATTGTTGAAGAGAAACATACGATCCAATCACCAACTAGGGTTGCCATCAATGCCAAAGGGGGAGATTGTTGGCAAGAGACACTGCAAATTTTTTCTGGTGTTGTCATTGATGGCAACCCTAGTTGGTGATTGGATCAACATGTCATCATTTTCTCATACCGGCAGACAAATTGAAGATAGCCAAGGAAGAAAAGAGCATCTGACCGTTTTGTGTTCATCGATTCACATGCATATTTTTTGTTGTTATTTTGAGTTGTGGATCTCATGGGAGGTTGATCAATGTATGTCTTGTGTTATCCAAAAATATCAGTGCCTTGTATCAATTTGTGTGCAAGTCTAGAGATCTGGTTGGATATCTTTCTATTCATCAGTGTTTGGTGGCCAACCCAGTTGATACAACGTGTCGTAGATATTCAAGGAGTGTTTACTCAAATGCTTTTGTGTTCGAGCGTTTTGATTTGGGTCTGAGCTAAGTTGTGGCCGACCATTGTGGATGTGCATTGAATATTATTCATGATTTGAGTCGTTGGTTGTAAATATTTTTAAGTTTTATTGAAGTCAACTTGTTGCGATTAAATTCTTAGTCGCAGATATATATAAATGATCAATTATATCATTTTGGTGTGTGAATAAGGTGTGTCGATGTGTGTTGTGAATATCAGAAGGGTGATTGAGCGATTATGCATAGTTTCACTTGTGCATTAAATATTTTGTGATGCAAGTTAGAGCAGTAGAGCAGAGAAGTGCATTAGTCAAAAGGATAGAAGATCAACTACTAAGCCTAACCAGAACTGTAATCAAGCATTTGTAGATGCTACTCTCTCAGTTCATTCTTTTGGATCTAATCCAAATCTTTGTAAGGTAGTGTTCCTTTCTATTTTGAGCAGTGAGCTCTAGGAAGTGCACCTAATGCAAGTGCATTCCCACATTGTAATCTTCATTTTGAGTATACTTAGATCATATTGTGGATTGGCCATCCACTTGGTTTTTCCCCTAATAGGGTTTCCACGTAGAAATCCTTGTGTTATGGTGTTGTGGTTGTTTGCTTTATGTTCATGCATATTTCTTTTGGTTGAATGTCTTAAGTGGGTTAAAGATCAAAATAATAAATTTAATTTTTGCAGAACACTGATTCAGCCCCCCTCTCAGTGTTGCTTTTTTTCCAACAAGATCATTTTTTTTCTTCAGGAACTTGCCATTTTTGTAGGAAATTACACATTCTAGGGGGGATACATAGTCTCTCTCTTTCCCTCTTATGAGGGGTCCATTGATTGTATATACATGATGTATGTAGTCCTTGGGGGTGCTATTGATTCCTCCATCCATGCATCTTTTTCTTTCTTTTCTCTCTTTTGGAGAGGGGTTTTTTCCCACATGGGTTTTCTCCTTTTCTCTGGTTGTGAGAGATTTATTTTTTCTTGCATTGTAAATGGGTACCTAACATGGCCTTGTAGTTGGGACCCATCTTTCATTTCTTTTTTTCATAATAATTCTCCTTAAGTTTTCACTTAAGGGGGATGTTAGTGTAGTGTTAAGTTTTCACTTAGGGTTAATCATGTAGGTGGTTTTTTCTCGTATCAGGTAGTTGTTCACTTGTTACATATTTCATGCATTTAAAATGCTTGCATACTATGAAATTTATCATCTCATCTAAATATATTTTCATCTCTGGTGAAATAGCATTATGCTTCTCTCATCTATGAAGATGTATTTGTAGGTTGTGCTCTTGGGAGGTGGTTGACACCAACAACCACTACCACACAGTTTCAGAACACCAATTGATTAACTGAATGGCATTGTGACCCTTCTATCACTTCAATATTTTTGCATGCTAAAAATAAGTCTTGAAAACTCTGAAATAAGAAAGAAAAAGTTTAAACATACTGTCCTTCCAAAATATAGAGAAAAATCCACATCTAGAAGGTAATACAAAACATGATTATATTGCTAGAAAAATATCTTTGTCCTAAGTAACTAACCTCCAACATTTTGGATCAGATTTTTGGATTAACTCTATCAACATGAATAGATGCAAGCATGATATTTCAATCATAATACATACAAACTACTTCATTGTACTCAAAATGTACTTATATACAAGTATTATTACATTTAATTCTCTCAAAATTGTCAACATTACACCTTTTCTCCAATGGGAAATATTTGGCATCCCAAATAATACTCATTGACATCACACCTTTGACATAAATTACAACATATGTTCAATAATCTCCCCCTTTTTCATTGATGGAAAACAACAAAATGTTGGCCACATATGAAGATAAATCTAATGTGTTAGGATCAAGAAACCACATCACTTGAATTCTTTCTTAGCTTAGATGATTTAGAATTTTGAGTCCTATTTCTCTCCCTTTGACATCAATGGTAAAGGTCAACTATACAATCCAAAAACCTATTTCTTGAATAGACTCCCCTTGATTCCATATCATACTACTTTCTAAAAACACTATGCAAGACCACCAAGCTTTCTTACAATAGGGAGTTAACACTCCCCTTCAACTTATAATTTCCTCTTGATTCAAGAGGAGGGAGAAAAATATCCCAACTTTTGTAATAGATACTCAAAATTCTCCTTAGGAAGTGGTTTTGTGAAGATTTCTTCTACTTGGTCCTTAGTTTCAACATAATCTGATTTCACTTCTTTGTCTAAAACCTTCTCTCTCAAAAAATGATATTTAATTTCAATATGCTTTGTCCTTGAGTGCATTATTGAATTCTTTGAGATTTTTATAGCACTAGTATTGTCACAAAGAATGGTAAAGGGTTCATCAAACTCTATCACCATCTCTTTCAAATTATTCTTCATCCACAATATTTGAGTGCAACATGAAGTTGTTGTAATGTACTCTAATTCTATTGTAGATAAGGATATTGAATCTTTCTTCTTGCTTAGCCATGATACAAGAATGACACCAAAGAAGAAATATCCTCCACTTGTACTCTTCCAATCATCTATGCTTCCTACCCAATATATATGTGTATGCAGTCAGAGTCAAGTTCTCTCTTTTAGGATGCCACAAACCAAAATCCATTGTAGCTTTCATATATCTGAATATCCTTTTTACTACATTGACATGAGTTTCCTTAGGTGCTACCTAGAATTAAGCTACAATCCCAAATTCTTGCATTATATTTTGTCTGGATGTTGTCAAGTCTAGTTTTCTAGAGAAGATTCATCATCCTTACTCAATTTACACCCAATAACCATATGTGTACTCATCAGTTTGCATTATTCCATATTAAATTTTCTCAACATTTATTTTATGTACTTGTTTTGAGAAATGAATATACCTTTGTTTTATTGAGAAAGACAATTCATTAAGAATTGAAATTTCAAGCTCACTCTGCATTGCACCCCTGAATTCTTTGTACATAGCATTAAACTGCTTTTGTCAAAGATAATATAATTTACATAAACAACAATCAACAGTAGATTTCCTTTTTCTTTTATACATAAATTAATTTTTGCACTACCTCTCCAAAAACATTGTTATTATCGATACCTATCCAATCTAGAATACCATGCTCTGGGAGCCTGTTTGAGTCCATAAAGTTCTTTCTTCAATCTACACACAAAATCTAGACTATTTGAACATTGAAATCCTTCTGGTTGTTCAATGTAGACTTCTTCTCATTGTCCATTCAAAAATGTAGACTTCACATGATCCATTTGATATACCTTGAACTTCTTGAATATTGATAAGGCTAAAAACATTATGATTGCTTCCAATCTTGCTATTAGAGAAAAAGTCTCTTCAAGATCAATTCCTTCAACTTGAGAATATCCTTTACATACAATTCTATCCTTGTTCTAGATCACATTTCCATCTTCATTCAACTTGTTTATGAAAATCCATTTGGTACCAATAATTTTTTTCTTTAGCTATTGGAACTAACTCCCAAGTTTCATTTATCTTGATCTAAGTAAACTCTTCCTCTGTAGAATCTATCCATCCTTTTCCTCTACTAACTTTATCATAGGATCTCAATTCAATTTTTGATAGTAATACAAAGTGTACCTATTCATTTTCTTTCTTAATTCTTCTCCAGGTCTAAACTCCATTGTCCTTATCTCCAATAATCTAATCTTTAGAGTGATTCTTTTGAACATACCTTGTCAAAGTCTTTGTGTTTTTATACTCATAATCAACTTTTAAGTCTTCATCATTGTTACAGATTAGTTATTTATCATCTTCCACATCTAGAATATTAGTAAACTATATTGTTTCATCAATACTTACATTGAATCTTTCCACAAATTTTTTCAATCTTTTGTTATAACATCTATATTGCTTTCTTACCATAGAGTAACAAAGAAAGATCCCTTCATCAGATATAGAATCAAAATAAGCCAATTTTTCGTCATCCCTTTCAATGTAGTAGCTACTTCCAAATATCTTGATATGTCTAACTGAAGTCAGTCTTCCCTTCCATAACTCATATGGTTTTTTGGTAGTCCTTGGTATGATTCAATCTCTATTTAAAATGTATACTAATATGATTTGAACTACTTCTCTCTAATACATGTCTAACACCTTTACTTGAATTAGCATTATCCTAGCCATATCCTGTATAGTTCGAATTCTCCTCTTAGAAACTTCATTCTACTATAGAGTTATAGGGAAAAAAATACATTTGGATCCCATGCATCTCATAGAACTCACCATGCCATTCATAAGTGAGTTACCCACCTCTATCAAATATCAAACACTTAATTATTCTTCTAGTTTCATTCTCAACCATAACCTTAAATGCTTTAAATTTCTCAAAATATTTTGGTTTATCTTTTAGAAAGGTAATTAAGTCATTCCAGAGTAACCATCAATAAGAATCATAAAATACTTGTCACCTTGTAAGCTCTTTGTCCTCATTGGTCTGCAGAGACCAGTATGAATCAAATCCAATGGCCTTGTTGTAGAATATTCTTAGTAATAAATCTTTTCTTTATTTGATTTCCTTCATGACATGACTTGTAGCTAGTGGAATAAGACTTCTTAATATTTGGCATGTCTCTTACCATTCCTTTAATTTTATCCTCACAAGATCATAAAATTTGATGTGTCCCAATCTTCTATACCATAGCCAACTTTCTTCTCTCTATATTGCAAAAAAATTATACCCATTTACCTCACTGAGATAATATATCACTATCAATTCTACATCCTTCCATAACTAACTCTCTAGTACCAACCTTTCTGATTTCACAACATTTATTATTGAATGAATTCTTGTAGCCTCTATCCCATATTTGAATTAAACTTAGAATATTATGTTTCAACCCTTCTACATATAGAACATCATGAGTTTTTTTTCTTTCTACCATCAAGACTCAAAATACACTTACTAGTAATATTTGTAATAGAGTTGTTACCATGACTTACATATCCTCCATTGACCTTCTTGAAATGCATGAACTTTTTCTTGTCCCCAATCATATGAATTGATCATCCACTATCAATGATCCATAGGTTTTTCTCCTTCTAAGCATGCAGAGAATTCTGAGCCACCATGTATTTCTATTACCTTTGTTCCTTTGGTTTCTTCTTCCACACTTTTTCTACTTTATTATTTTGACATTTTGACTTATCTCCTTTTGTATCCAGTGTAGGAGCACTCACAAAATTGCTCTTACAATTTCTAGCAATGTGTCCAAAATTGTTGCATTTATAAAAAATGATATTGAAATCATATAATGGTGCAAATACATTTTTTCTAATAAAATCATTTCTTCTTGTTGGATCCTTTCTACAATTCACGGCCTTATGACCATAATGATTGCAACTACAACAATAACTAGAAAAATAATGATAGAACCTGGTATAGCCTCCTGCTCTAGAAGCTTATCTTCTAGATCTTCTATTTTGTTTGTACACTTGAATGAATCCATCATTTACTGCCTTTCTTTCATTTTTTTTTGCAACTATCTCAGATTTTGAACTTTGGGATTCATTCCTTTCTATATTCTCAAAAACAAAGTTCACAAGCTATTCTATCACCAAGTATTCTCCAATTCATCAACAAAACCAATATCGATTTTGATATGTGGTGATCTTTGGCTTTCTATTATCTATTCCTTGAGATCATAATACTCTTCCCAAATTTTGACTTCAACTGATGATTTACTTTTTCAAGATCCTTCCTCAATGATACAATCTTTGCTTCAAAATTTTCACAATCCTTATGTCTTGAAAGTAGTCTTTCAATTAGAACTTTTTCGATCATTTTTGACTCTTCTACTTGAATCTTAAGATCAATGATCATTTTCTCTACCTCCTCTAGATTATAAGATAACTTGTCTTTATCTTTCACTTATTTCACAATCCTTTTCTTCAACCTTTTTATCTCCTTACTAGCACAAAGTAATTCTTCTACATGATCTACACTCGCATCATCTTCAATTTCAGACTTTATTTATGTATCTTCTTTAGAGGTTTCCATAGCCATGAAAAGATCCCTTTCTCCAATATTTTTGGAAGAGCCTTGGTCATCATCATCAAATGAGCTTCCTTCCTCATTAATAAAGAAAATTTTCTAATTTTTCTAAATATTTTTCCATTTATAGTTTCTTTCATCATTGTTAAATTCCTTATGTGGACACTTAGCCATAAAATGACCTACTTCACCACAATTAAAAAAATTGAAAGGTAACTTACCGTTATACTTTTTGGAACATCTTTGTAGCCTTCTAACATAGTTTGCTTCTTCTAGATTTGATTCATTATTTGAATCAATATCATATTGCTTCTTGGATACCTTGAATGAAGCCTCTTTCCTTCCATAATTTTAATTATCAATTCTCATTTCATAAGAAATTAGAATTCCATGTAATTCATCCATAGTTAGAGTATTTAGATCTTTAGCTTCTTCAACAATAGAAAATTTTGCATCAAAATTTATAGGAAGAGATTTGAGTACCTTTTTCACAATCATATCTTCTTTTAGTTCTTCACCAAGACCACTGATAGAGTTGACAACCTCATCAACACATAATAGGAATGTGGCAATTTTCTCCTCTTCCTTCATTTTTACACTTTCAAACTGGCCTCTATGAGTTTGTAGTTTTTAATGATTGTGTTGGTTATTTTTATAGAACCAAACTTAATATCAGTCCTATCCTATGAATTTTCCAAAACTCAATTATTAGCAAGGTTGAGGATTGGCCAACACTTAAGTAAAGTAATTAGTACTTAACTTCTCTTCGGGCTCTGTGAAACCCAGGGAGGGTAATCTAATGCATACTCATAATATCTCACATTAGGTCAAGAGTATTTCCTCACACAGATGCATTATCACAAGAAACTCACCTTATCAAAGGCTCAACAGACCTCAGATAAAAGTGTTACTTATTTCAAGGAATGCACTTATATACTTAAAATTAGGGCGATATAGTTTAGAGTATTTTATGAATCATTCTTCATCTTGAATCCTAGGCCAAATTCAATACTAACTCAACTAATCATAAGATAAACTAATAAAACAATCAGTGCCTTATCTTAGGGAGAATAAGAGTTATAACTTGTAAGCAATTGGTAATAGAATTCTGATTGAACTTCAGAAATTAATGGACTATTAGAATGCCACTTTGTAACATCTAACTCACTATGTTTCAAAATATCGCTTCCTTACGAAATCCTATATCCTTTTCTCACAAACTAATGACCTCATTCTAGTATTTAATCAACTCATTGAACTAAAGCATAAAAAAAGTTCATCCATTTAGTGCAAATGACAGAAGACAAATGAAATCATAATTAACAACTTCATTCATAACTTGGAAGAAAATACATAGGAGAGCAACATTTTAGAACTAAAATTCTTCTTCATTTATGATATTGCCTTGTAAAACCATATTTAAGATCTGATACAGTATAACCTTCACCTTAGATTTTCTTATGATATATCTACTAAAGTATTTATTTACATTCTATTCTACTATTTAGAGCATAGTATCCACTGTAACTTCTCCTAGACTCTAAATTTTGAACTCTCTTTTTTCAACCATGAAATCCCCTTTATAAAATAGGGGAGCAACAAGCACCTGGCTGAATTATAATTTCAATTTCATTTCAGTTCATTTCAAAAACCTAATTCTAACTGATTCCTCGAAGAACTCCCCAGGCGGTTTCATATGCAATCATTTGAGAATAGGGGAAGACAAAAGGAAAAAACCATGTGCAAGATACCAATAGTCGTTGTCACAATGTTCATTGTCGAAACAAAAAATATTTCATTCATATATTTTGGAGGACTTCCACATCAGCATGGGAAACCAAAAGAAAACCATGGACACATGAAAACAAATACCTCCTATGCAAAGACCATGGTTTCATAAAAAACTAAAACAAGTCGGTGACCCTATTCAGAGTCATCGACATCAGAGAATTCCTGACCTCTCCTTGTCCTTGATGAAATTGAAGGGATCATCACCATGTCGTCGTTGGAGCTCCCATACGACACCAAAGAATGGAGGTACTAGCTTTATTCCGAGTTAGTATCAACCTCATCATCCGAAGGAGTATCATAAAGCACAATAGGAGAATTGTGTTTGCCCAGGCAGGCCCTATGACTTTTCTCTGTTTTCCTATCCTTCTTCACTGGTTGCACCAGTTCCTTGCCTTTGAACTCGACCACTTCTCCTGGAAGGGTCCTATTTCTCAAGTGGTATGTACTCTGCATAATTGATTTCTTCTTATGACCTCTAGCCCTCCTTTTACTCTTAGAAACCTTAGGAGAAGCCAGGGCTTCCTGCTCAGTTATATGTTCATGACACTCAAACACATTGAGACGACTAGACCTTCTAATAGGCTGAATTTTTGCACTAGTTTTCCCCATTTTTAAAACAAGCAAAATTTAACAATTCAGAACAAAGCTACAAGGAGATACACCTACAACCCAGAAAATTGTGACCAACCTATTAGAGAAATTCCTAACCAAATTGGAGAACCCAATTTGAAGCCAAGCTACTAAGGATAAGAAAATTCAACTCAAGACAAACAAACAACCTCTTACTCCACTTCATAGTTTTCCTCACATACACTGTAGACTGAAAAGATGGTGAGAATGAACAGCGATCAACCTGCATTAAATAGAAATTTGAGCATGTAGAATTAATGATTCAAGAACTCCTTGCGCAAGCGAATTGGTATCTTAACAATTTGGCTTTGAATCTAGGCTGTTGATCTTAGAGCAATTAAAATTTCCTCTAAGGTGGCCATGAGCATCATTTTTTGACCATTATCAACTTGCTCCTAGAAAACAACGATGCTATCTCAAATGATGCCACGTTCTTCTCTATCCTTGATTAATCATATGTGATCTAACAATTAGCATGTATCACCAACGAAATCTGTGCCTTTTCATTTATATCAGCGAAGTGAGACCAGTCTACTTTCTTGAGAGAAAATTTCCTTATACGCTTCATCGCTCATCGATGATCTTCCTCAACTTCTAGGGTACAATCAACAATGAAAGTATTCATGCGATGATTTTTAGTCCATTGGATCATCCTATTTTAAAACTTCATCAACAGTTCTTCAGTCCTCTCACTGCTTTCCTTTTTTCTTTACGCTAAATCCTCAGGATCCTACCACGTTGCCCGTTCCATGTAGTAGTTATCGCTTGTCACTGATTTACTTCATCCTCACCCAACTCTATCAGTTGATGCAAGTGTTTTATGCAATGAAATATCAGCCCTTGGATTTGTGGCCCTTTCCCTGATCACATTTGTTCCTCCATCGCACATCACCAATTCAAACTTTGCACCTAAGCTCCTATCAGCGACAGGAGATGTAGTGGGGGCACCAGATTTAGACACGTACGCCTATATAAAAATCAATGGCACAAAAGGGATCGCTCATAGGATCTCATCATATTAGCAAAAGAAACCTTTTAGAGAACAACATCACTTGTCGCTAATTCAAATTTTAAGTTTAGAAATGAATTCGCGATGAGAAATAAAACATAAGGCCATCACTCATCACTAATTCTCCTCATACATTTTGCGAGCAATTAGCGATGAGAGGGTTAACAAAGTTTGCAATGTGCATCACGGATCGCTAATCTGGAACTTAGCATTTAAAACATATCCACGATCATGCAATATAAAAGAAATTACATCATATCAGTCAGCGTTGATCCAAGCTTATCATTTTATGACCATCCACGATGAACGATAAGAACAAAAGGCCAGAAGCATCGCTCATCGCTATTACAAATTTCAAGGCTCAAAAGCCATTAGCGATGAGCGACGTCAAGAAAATACCATTCCCTCGCTCATCGCCAATTCAAGGTGTGTACCTATGAAGAAATCAACGATGAGTGATATGTTATGAGGGCCATCGGGAATTAAGTGGAAACTTTGAGAAAATGCACTTAAGTTGTTCTAATGAGGGGGATATTAGAATAATAGGCCCGAGAATTCTAAATCATGAAATACAAAGGATGTAAAGGCCAAAAAAATCCTTATTTTAACCTTATAAGACAGGAATTTCAGACCTAGGCAAGAGAGGCCGATCACTTGACAACATTGATAGACATGAATTTTTATATGACCGGATACAGGCACCATGCGGTTAACAACAAAATAGAATGTTACAAGCAACTAAAATGAACAAAACCATAAACCCCCATATAAGAACCCTATATCAGATCTAGCAAAGGTTTTAGATGAAAATAAAAATCCTTAGGGTTCAAAATGAGCACTTCAGATTTTGCAAAATTTGAAAGTGCCATCAGATTGAATTTTTCATCGCGTTCATAGATATTATGTAACTTATTACACACTTTCTTTGTTGTCCTACAATGCATGATCTTTACAAACTCAGAGTTAGATAAACCACATAAAATAGCATTCCTTTCTTTAGCATTGTTCTCAAAAGCCTTATTTCTAACTTGATCTCTTAGAGCACTTTCAAGGATCTTATATCCATCTACAACTGATTGCCAAACCTCAAACCCTAGGGCCATCAAATATGCTTCCATCCTTACTTTCCAAAATGTATAATTGGATCCATCAAAGAGTGGTGCCTTATTTGAATACAAAACTTCTTGAGCCACTGATTGTGACATCCTAAATCTACCTCAAGTTACTAAGCTTTTTCAAAGGAACTTAGCTCTAATACTAATTAAAGAGCACACAATCTACTGAGAGAGGGGTGAATTAGTAGATCAAATCTATTTAAAACTCTTTAATTCAACATGTATATCCAAACATGAAACACAAATAAAAATAAATACAATCAATCTAGCAATCAAAAAACCACACATTCAAACAATGAACACCAAATATATGTGGAAACCCGAGGTGGGAAAAACCACAATGGGAAGAGCTTCTTGGAGCTACTATCTGAATCTAGACTCACATAACTAATGAATAAGTTACAGTCATGGAGTAGGCACCAATCTATCAAATACACCAATCCCCTAATGTATTTGTAGGTACCAACCTAGTCCTACTAGATTACAGAGATAAGGCTTGCAGAACTTCAATGTTGATAACACAACTTACACAAGATTTGAGCTTGCCTCAAACACTCTCTTACACACCTTATGATCTTTTGATAATGGTACACAATTATTGAGATGCAACTCCCATTGAATTACACTTCCATACAAATTCACATCCACACCCATGTCAAGTGAGATATAAATTATGATGATTATATATAAAAATTATATTAACATCACTTCATGTCATCTAAGGGTCCATAAATAAAAAATTCGACATAGGATGGACCTAAATTCAAATTACATAAAAGATGTAGTGAGTAGGTCCTAAACTAAAAATATTTCCGCAAAATGAACATGATGTCTTGTGCTTCCACATCAACCTTAACTTAGACCTATTTCAACATCCCACACTATCTCTAGAAGCCACACACTTCAAGTCATTGTTTCACAATTTCATAACACTAATTGATTAACTAGTAATATAGTGACCATTTTTTCACTTCAATCTTTTTTCATGCTAAACATAATTCTTGGGAACTATAGAATAAGAAAGAACAAGTGTAGACATACTCTCCTTCCAAACTATAGAGAAAAACTCACATCCAAAAGGGAATACATAACATTATTATATTTCCAAAAAATCTCTCTATCTTGAGTAATTGACCTCCAACATTATGGATCAGATTTTCTAATTACCTCTATCAACATGAATATATGGAAGAATGATATTTCAAGAATACTACATAAAGACTGCTTCATTGTACTCAAATTGCACTTATATACAAGTACTATTACATTTTATTCTCTCAGAATTGTTGACATTACACCTTTGGTCTAGTGGGAAACATTTGACATCTAGAACAATACTCCTTGACATCACACCTTTGACATCAATAACAACATATGTTCAATAGTCTCCCATGGTTAGTTTAATACTATGGAATTGCTAAGACAAATCATTGTACCTCCATCTACAATCATGTCCTAAAATTCTAGAGTTGGATAAATGAGATAATTCAACCATGTATCAAAATTACCTTGAATGAAGTTGTGTGTACTTAGTGAGTTTATTTATATTGTCACCTTATAATTTTTTTAAGAAATCTAGTAACCTTAAGGTTTTTGTGGTTCTAATACCTAAAATTATATGTTTGATTAGGTATCCTCAGATCCTCCATAATCACTAACTTTCTTCATAATAGGAACCATTAATCAAGAAATTCTTCTTACCATATTTATGTCAACAACTATATTTTCTCTCATACCTAAAATGTAACCCCTTTTTCCCTTTTTGGTTAAATTTTTTGAGCCACGAATCTTATAGGTGAGTGAATTAAAATTCAAAGGCCTAGTGTATTCTTCCCTCTTACAAGACAAGAATATTTTGTCTACCCTATCCATAATAATAATAGAATTTGATACATTAAGTGTAATAAACATGCATACGTCATGTTGTATGTGATCCTTCATCTCACTAAGAACTATGTCATTCAAGTTATCTACCATAATTATCTCCATTTTCAAGGATAGGTTATATAATTAATGAAATTTTCATAGATTTTCTAGTTGGATAAAGTAATTCTCTATCACACTACTACCATAGTTAATTTGTAGGTCTTTAATAAAATTTGATTATGTGAAATTAAGATTTTTTTATTTTTGTAAGCACATAACCATTGGTACCAAATGAAGTTCTCTAGATATAAATATAAATAATTGATTATCATATTTTTCACTCATGGGATCTAATATACATTGAAATAAATATCCATTTGATTTATCCAAGTGATTGAATCTTTGACATTAATCTTATGTATATCAACCTTTGGTATTAGGTTTAAAGATATGAAGTGACTACTAGTATTTGTATTAAGGCTGGCTTATTTAGATAATCTTACTTGATTGATATAAATTTAGGCTTGTCTTTGGTTGTCCTACTAATCTATTATAGTTTTAGTCTTGGAGATAAAATATATTAATTCAGAGTTAATGTCATCCATTACTCCTTTAATTTTGGACTTAATACTTTCATTTCTTCTTTCATTTTATATTAATATTATATATACCTTATTGTAGTTGGTGCACTTTTTCATTTAATGAATATCACATCAAATATAAAGTTCAATTTGACCCTAATTTTGAATTTATATTCTCCTCGTTAGGATATTTTCTCAGCATGTAATTTTTTTTACTTGACTTCTAATTTATGTTCCCATTATGTGGCTGCCAAAATAAATAAAAATGAGCTATTTTTTTACTATACCTCATCTAATTCTAAAACTCATTTTTGTAAAAAATATTTCAGGAATTCATTGATTTGTGTCCTTGGTATGAAATTGGTAAAAAAACATAATTTCAAAATAAATTCTTAGAAGCTTCAATATTTTCTTAATCTACCCTCAAAGTTGCAAAAAATAATTTCCAAAGTCAAGGAGATGTGCACTTCACAACTTGACCTCCTAAAGAAAATAAAATTGACCTTGTTTCTTTTTCTTGAATACCAATATCATGCTTTAATTTCACTTCAAAATAAATTGCATGCTCAAAAAAATAATATAATAGGAAATATATTAACAAATACTTGATAATAACATGTTATTTCAAGGAGGAAAACCTCCAAAGGTCTCCAATGAAAATATTATTCCTACTATGATGATTAAATACTACACATTACCTCCTACATAAAGGCATCATAGAAATATTCCAGTGCCCTAATCAAAATAATGCCAATAGATTAATAAATGATTCAATAAAGGATTATGCTAGCCATAATTTTTCTGTGCATACCCTAATACATTATAATGTTTAAGGACATAGTAGAATGATATCATATTTTGTGATAAAAATATTATTTACATATTTAGTTATGTATATAATCTTATCATGACCTATTTTATTAAGATATATTTAGATTTACAAGACTAGAAAGATAGTATAAATGGTTTCTAGTGAAAAATAGTTGAGATATCTTAATACAAAGGGTGTGGTAAAGTTGTGTGACCTAGTGTGTTTTATATTTCTCTTTAGTTTTCCAATAAAGATCACTAGGAATACCCTCCTTGATTTTATAGAGAGAAAAGTGTAGAAGAGTTACCATAATCTTATATCATTGGTCTATAATTACCTTTATTATGATTGTGAGACAAATTTGTTTATACTAAATTGACATAAATATCAATATTTACATCTCAAGTGTATTCTCTAGGATAGTGAGATATAGTTTAGATCACCAAAGGGTTGAAATGAACCACCTCTCCTTATTATAGCCAGATATAATATCCTTAATGGGTGGCAACCTATCCCTGAGTAAAATTATTTACCCTAGCTATGGTATTGATAATTTATGATTGTATATATTATTATATAGATGGGTAGGTATGACCCTTTAAGTAGCGATTATCATCCTTTGTTGGTGGTGTCAATCTAATTGTTGAAAATGACCATCCACATTCTTGGATAGTGTGAATCTGAATGGATAGGAATAAGGTGAATATTTAAAGTATTAAAACTTAGAGAAAATAAAAACCTCCATATTATATGTTGGAATCCATTTTTGGGGGTTAGTTAAGAATTTTATAAATTAAAAACATTAATTGAATAAAAAAGGATAGCTACCAAATATTTTTGAGTTCATGCAAAAGTCTATTGGTTACTCATGAGATTGTTGAGAGGAAAAAGTATGATAAAATAAGTTTGATGAAGAATTGTCCTTGAAATATCTAATTGAGTTGCCATTTTTATCTCATTAGGTAGTGGTAATAACACAATTTTAGCATATTGCATACTAAGCCAATAGGGCTAATGCAATGAATTTTGGACTACTACAAATGTGGAATATAATTTCCTTTTTATAGACATTATAGTATTGTTACCTATTTTTAGCTACAACTCAAAACGAGAAGAGCTAAATTGCATTCATCATTAAAAGGTACACAAGTAATTTCAAAGTTTTCTGCTAAGTATTCATTGTTGTACAAATTGGATTACTTTTTAATTTCCAATATTATTATGCAAATGTTTGTAACAAAAAAACTCATAAATTTGCATAAGAAATGTTGTTTTATTCATATTGTAAAAACCAAAGTCCCACACAAGCCATGGGAGTAGCTTGATTTGATTACTTAATCAAATACTGAATACAAGAAGAAATGTATATCACACAACTAAAGATAATATAAGAACAAGGAGAGAAGGTGATTCGTCATTGCCTAGAATGACAAATCGTTGTTACAGTTGTGTTGATATTGGTTCAGCTCCAGCTCTAGGTCCAACTCCAGCTCCAAGGTTTACCTGCAAGATTGTTGAAAGGTGGTGTTAGAGCAAAGAAAAATCACATTCTACCTTATCCCTACATTACCAATAGAAATGTAATTTGCATCCTATCAGGAATTCATTAGATGATAAAGTCATTAAAAAAGATGTTCAGGGAGCACAAAGTTCAATAGAAGCTTTCAGCTTCAATTATTTTGCTAACTTTTTTGTTTAATGTGCAGGAACAGGTTCATTATGTTCATGATCAATTTCATCAGATATGTGGAGCAAAATGAGCTCCCACAAGGGTCGATCCCAGCATATTAGGAGGACACCCTCTCATTCACATCAATACATGAGATTCATGAAACATTCAAAACAATTATTAAATAGGATTGTTGTCATAAGATAAATTCACATAAGCAACCTTTAATTCATTATGATAGAAATAGATTGAGAAAGTCATCTTTTCTCATCATTTGAAAGGAACAATCAACACATGACCGGAGGCACTTTTAGATCAGTGAAGCAACAAACCATCAAGTTGCAAGGGAGGCTGATTAAAGGTCTCAAAATATATACAACTTTAGATG
>VDFB02042445.1:0-48821 GCA_007258455.2 Sequoia sempervirens
GTTGAGAGTGTACCCATCTGCAACCTTAACTCTAATTCCTTCAAACTGCTGAGTTTGAATGCCTCTCTTCTCCACCAACCGAGAATCAATAAAGTTATGGGTTGCACCTGTATCCAAAAGAGAAATAACTCTTTGACCAACTAGTATTCCACGAAGTCTAAAAGAACCTTCTCTCTACATACTGGACATATGAACTTCCTGTAGCTCAATTTCAACCTCTCTTTCTGCCTCATTTTCTGACTTTTCTTTATTTGTATCATAAATTGCAGCTTGTTGGTTTGAAAAATCAGTCAACTCTTCTCCCTCAAAGAACCACTCCATATGTTTGTTTTTCCCTTTAGGCTTTAGGGGGCAATCGTGGTTGATGTCATATGGGCCTTTGCAATAAAAACAGAGTTTCTTCCTACGTAAATCATTAATGGTTTCCCAATCTAAAGGTGCTGCAAATTTCTTCTTTGATCAGAATTATCAAACTTTTTTGGATCAGATTTATTATCATTGTAGGAAGTGGATGGTTTTGAGCCAAACTGTTTCTAAGGTGTTGTAAGCTCCATACTGCGAGCTTTCCTCATGGCCTCCTGTAAGGTAGGTGGATCGGATCGAAAGCTTTGATCCAGCCTTTCATGGGCTCAAATAAACCCTCCATAAACAATATAATCAGCCTCCTCTCTGATATGCCTGTCACCATAACCGACAGTCTCTGAAACTCTCCAATGTATGACTCCAAACTACCCAACTGTTTCAACTGTGCAAGATCTCTGAAGTAAAGTGCGGGGTCACATTGTCAAACCTCTCTACCAATCGATCTGTAAACTCCTAGTAAGAAGTAATCCTGTCATGGTGGAGTTGTCGTGGTGCCACCAGTCATGGGCCACGCCATCTAGGTGGAGAGCTCCAAATCTAATAGCATCCTCCTTTGTCATAGGACGCAATGTAAGGAAGTTGTCCAATTTGCTCACCCAGGCACGTGTTGTGACTCTGCCACTCCCGTCAAAATTAGCTAACATAATTTTGTTGGTAGCCTGCCTGAGATCATTATTCCATTGTTTAGGCCTCTTGTAAAACCTATTTCTGGTATGTTCTCTCTTCTGGCTCATGAATCAATCAAAGTTAAGGTGCTCCTTAACTCTCGGAGGCAATGCATCCCATTCATCATGCATAGTCATGTTGTTGTCTGCAAAGTTCACGTCATCACCCTCTTCAGCCTCTTCCTCATCATTGGTATCATTTCTAGTGAAAGTAGGGCGTGTGGGTCTTTCATAGGTGCGTGTTGGAGTAATATTCCTATGAGCTTCTCCATGAACACTTCCCTCCTGATCTTGATCCTGATTCTGCTTTCTCTGAACTATCAAGTTCTAAACATTGGTACTAAGCTGCTGGAGGATGTTCGCCACCTGTTCTTGGCCTGCTACCATCCCTCTTAGTACATCTCTAGCATCTCTTTCTTTGTTATCAAGATGATTCCTAGAAGGACCTTCCTCATCCCTATTTGCCATTTTATCAAAGTCAAAATCTTCCTCCTATTCATCAAATGGAAACACTGAAAACGGTTCAAAAGCACTTCTCTGATAACCAGGACCCCTACGTGAGTAGTACCTGTCAAACCTGTTCTGATGTGACCGCATAGAAACTGCTAACCCTTCAGGCTGGCAGGATCAGAGCTCTGATACCACTGAGATGAGCCCAACTGGCTCCTCTTCAAACCCCTATTGTTTTAATTATTTTTTTGTGTTCTTTTGAGTTTTTTAAGAAAGTTTATAGAGGGAAATAGAAGGGGCGCTGCATATAATTGCTCATAGAACTCAAATATGAGCTTATATTTACCAAATGGAAGTGCAGAAGGTATTAAATAACTAAAACAAAGAGATTACAAATTTCAGACATACCTGAAATGCTCTAGATTATTTTAATAAGAAAGTAGTCCAGTTTGCCAGCCAAGAATGATGAAAACTGACAATTTCAAGTGTAGAATCCAATTGAATGCAATCTCTAACCTGAAAACTGAAGCAAATGAAAGGTACATGCTAGACGCCAATGAAGGAGATGAGAAACCCTCAATAAAGAAGGTGTTTCTCCTAGAAAACTCCAAACGCCCTCTATCTAAGAGCCACGCCCTTCAAGAAGAAACCACGCCATCTGTAAGGAAAGAACAAACATAACAGGAATGATCACTAGATGAAGATAGGCGCATGTCTCACAAACCCTTCTGTATTTTTATTGAAGAACTCCATTGAATATGCACAAAAATCCCTGATTAAGTATTGTAGAAACTTCTGAATTGAAGCCCCCGCTGTTGCAATCATTCAACTGATCTTTCACAATCTCACAATCACAGATCTGTGAAGAGTTTTCATTCTCCAGAGATAAGCAAACTCTTGAAACCCTTGTCTCAGAGAAGCAAGCAAAGCCAAAGCCAAGAGAAAATATCAAATAGTCCAAAAGTGAGTTTGATTTTACCTTGGCTTGCAAATAAAGCCAAAAAGGCACGCACTTCAAGAGAATGATGCCACTTTTCCACTTTAAAATATATTTTCACTTTATTCAATAGTCATTCACTTAAATATTTGAGCGCTTATATTATAAAGTGTTTTAATTTCACTTAAATGAATTTAAGTGAAACCTTTATTATAAAGTCAAGTCAACTTTATAATATTCCATCAAATAAAATTAAAACACTTAATTTTACTAGAATATTAATATCTTGCTCATAACATATCATATTGACGTGCCGTCAGAAGCTGTCAATCACTGAACTGCCAATGCCTGTTGTGAGCCAATCATTGAACTCTGAGGATGAGAACAACAAAACCCATCAAATAATGCCACTGACCCTCTAACCAGGTCCTGTTAGCCTACAAGGGTCCAAGATATAAGCTAACTCACAAGCTCCTGAGAACTTATTAGAGCGGGCACATCACACATTTTTGCATCCCTTTCTTCTTGTAACAACTTTAAATTCTGATTTTTCTTTCTTAGCTTCTTGATTTCACTCAAGGCACAAATTAGTTCTCCTTCAAAATTAACTTCAACTTCTTCATCACATTCTTCATCATATTCTTCCACATATTCTTTATTATATCCATCACTGTCAAGACCTTTATTAGAACCACCACTAGTAGTAGACTTCTTGTCATCTCCCTTCTTCAAATCTTTAGTGGCTACCACTTTTTCAACAGATAGATCAGAAGTAGTACTCAATTCATAGGACATAAGCATATTACGAAGCTCATCAATGGTTAACTTACCAAACTCCTTCATTTCTTTAATCTCTGAAACTTTTGCATTGAAACGCATGGGGAGAGATTTCAGGATCTTTTGAACAGCTGTAGACTCTTCAACCATCTCCCCGAGACTTTTGATATCATTTACAACTTCATCTACATGCTGAAAATAATCAGCAATGCTTTCATCTTCTATCATGTTGAGATTCTCAAAATCACCTTCATACATTCTTCGAAGCTTATTCCAAATCTTCTGAGCAAAGTCACAATGCATTACCTTCACAACTATTGTTTTTGACAAGCCACTTAAGATAGCATTCATGGCTGTTGCATTAAACTCAAAAGCTTCTTTTGTAGCTGCATTGGTCAAAGGAGTTGATGGGACTGTATATCCAATTTCTACACTTCTCCAAACATCAAAACCAAGAGACATAATGTAAGTTTTCATACAAATACTCCAAAAAGCATAGTTAGTACCATTAAACATAGGAGCTCCATTAACAACAAACTTCTCAAACGAATCCATGTGTGCAACCAAAATCTACCTCCAAGCTTTTAAGCTCACTTTCCGAAGGAACCGGGCTTTGATACCAATTGAAGAGCACACAGGACATACTAAGACAGGGAGGTGAATCAGTATTTCAGGACTTTTAAAACTTTAAAACCAGATTTAACATGTAAAACATAAATCAGATCATAAAGAGCATCAGAAAACACCATGAGAAGATAAACACTAGGATTACGTGGAAAACCCTTTCGAGTAAAAAACCACGGCAAAATATTGCTTTTATTTATCTTCAAAGGGCACCAACCCACCGAGAGCACCAACTCTCTTCAAAGCACCAACTTCAAAAACATTTAGTGAGCACCAACCCTCCTTCGAAGCACCAACTTTGAATACACCGAAGCACCAACTCCAATGGCTGAAGCACCAACTTCAGTCTTTGAAAACAAATTTGCAATACTAATTCAAGCTATGCCTTCACATGAACTGTGAGGCTCTCAACCGTACATAAATACTATCCAAACTCAGAAATTTCAGAAACTATCTTAACTGAGCAGCAAACACAACTTCACAAGATTGATTTAAACTAGAAAATCTTCTGCTCAAGTTCTCAACTCCAAATTCTGATATCACCAATACTGTTGTAGCTGATGTTCAGTCAACCTTACTGAAACCATTGTAACATATTGCTGCAAATTGAATGCGACCTTAACAAATTCTCAATCACAGGACATAACATAAAGTCTGAGAACCAAGACAAGCTTTCATTCATGCACATGTCCAAAAGGAATGTGAAGACATAAGGCAAAGGTGAAGTCTTAGATCATCAACACTATAGCTCTTATTGCTGCATACCGAACTTGCACAACACTTGTGTATTTCTCAGTCCATGATTGCAACATTCATACAAACACTTGTTCCTTCACTGAATAAAGTCACGTTCCTCCTTCAGAGAATAATCCTCACAAGATCCTTCACACACACACACACACACACATATATATAATAGTCCGATTTAGAATGGACACATATTTTCTATCACAAAGCATATGCCAGAGATTAAATGATAGTAGTGGCAATTCCATCCTTATTTGTTCACAGAGCCATCATTCAATATATGCCACTCCTGGCTGTAGTGATAAATACACCTGCACATCTCACTTCAACCCGTGGGAGACACTTGATTCCATGTGTATCAAACTCACATTGCTTTCTGTAGCCTTCTAAAGACTTTTAAATTTCCTTTAGTCAATACACCAGCAACACTAAGTTCGCTGAAGCCTCACATTTTTCGTAGGCAAAAGATATGAATATATTAAAAGATGCGTCCAAAAAGACATGACTTAGACCAGAAAATGAATGACTTCCATCATTTGACTTCAATCGCATATTTTTAGAATACCTCCAACCATTGCTCAAAAGCGAAAATAATATAAAACCGACACAAGGAGAAATTACTGCCGCCTTATTCAAAAACATCTTTATCAAGCATTAAGAAAGATATAAGCCATCATATTAAAGTTCATGAAAATTGCCTGAAAACGTGGATGCCACCAAAAGGTTCTTAAAGCCGTCAGATATAAGAATCTTTATGAATGATTCGAACCAATGTAAAATTTAAAATGCTGTCACACAACCTGTCGGGAAAATATATCATAAACGGTCCTTTTATTTTTAAAATCTCTGCTACAAGAATCTACTAGAAGAGTTTGTAACTGATGCACAAGAGAAAGTGATAGAATTTTAATAAAAATGTCCTGCCAGAAAGAGACGACCTGAGGAATAAGGTCTTCAATCACTGCCGTTTTTAAAAATTCTGCCATCAATAAATATTAAGCCCAGAATTACTGAAGCCGCCCTAAACATTAAAAATGTCCTCCGGCTCGACACAAATTTGAGCACTCCATGTAGAAAAATACAATCGATATTTTGAAAGCCTCCAAAATATAAATAACCTTCAAGCCATGATTTCAACACATATATTAAAGATATCAAAAGACATCAATATAAATGCACCCTGTGCCAGCACGTCTCTGCATAAAACAATTTAATGTCTTCAGAAACCAAAGATATATTTGAAACACCCTTTTTAGACTAATCTTTAACCAAGAGAGAATGCAAAAGGACGCGTCTCCTCCACACATGATGCCACATATCGAACTACCAAGAAGATATTTGGCAGGAGACTTTTCAAAAAAAAAAGCTCCACTTGGCATAAATGTTAGACTCGCAACGCTACAGCCCTCATATCGCACTTCATACAAAAGAACAAAATATTTACAATGCCAATGTCACAAGATGACAAGTGGCAATGAAATAAAGTGAAACCAATGAGCACAAGTGTGAAATAAAAGAGCCATTGATAAGGAAAAAATGATAAACCTTAAAAAGGTTCTTTGACCTTTCAAAGCTGAGATGGCATAAATGTTGACAAGTAGACAAGTAAGAAAGTGAAGCACACAAGCACCCTGCTCAACCAAACAGCCAACTATCTCAAGTAAACACCTAGGCAAGTCAAGCAGACACCCAACCAAGTCAAGCAGCTCAAGCATCTCAAGCAGGCAACCAAGTAGCTCAACCTTGACATCAATGACAAACTTATTCCAACATATTCTTTATTTGTTATTAAATGAATTTCTCATACTTCTAAATCTTAAAACATTTTAATTTTA
The DNA here is from genome assembly GCA_007258455.2 of Sequoia sempervirens. Classification (NCBI taxonomy): domain Eukaryota; kingdom Viridiplantae; phylum Streptophyta; class Pinopsida; order Cupressales; family Cupressaceae; genus Sequoia; species Sequoia sempervirens. Next base: position 6,399 of record VDFB02042445.1, read on the forward strand.
TTGTTATAGATGCATGTTGTGAAAATTTTGGAACTAATGTGCCCAATCTTCAAAGTATTACCATCCAAGTTTTAACCTAAACACACAACACTTCGAGTTGTGAGCACAATTGGAGTATATTTGAGCACATACACTTTACGTGAGCCAATTTAATCCCATATCTGATGGTCATAAGTCCTATGTCCTCTAACGGTATGATTCTCTCCATTGCTAGTATGGTAAAATGTGTAAAACTTGCTCTTAATGTGCACACAACCCACTCCATGCCCACATATTGTCCCTATAATTTTTGTTTTCCTTTGCATGTGCGACCAAATCTGCAACAAGAAATCCAAGGCTTTTACTCTTTTTCTCTGTTTTTGTACTTCATGCATGTGGCTGTGCATTTGGATCTTCTTTGTGCATCAGGTTATTGCTTTTGCAACTAATGGCTCTACATGTCTGTTTCCTGCTCTTACAACCAGCTCTACTATTGCTTCTGAATGAGTGCTCTGTAATTCAATGGAAATTTTAAAGAGTGTTCAACTTGTTTTTCGAGTCATCTAATCCCCAAACATTTTCTGCACAAAGGAAACACCACAATTACTAGACAAAACATGGGAGGTCAAAAAAGCTAAATTTATTCCATTTATACTTTTATATTAAAGACAAAACATGGGAAACACCCCAGGATACTAGAGCATCAGCTCAGTATTTTGTAGCCTTGTAGCCTAATTGTATTTTCAAGTTTTGTTTTGTAATCTAAGTTGTCAGTTGTATTTGGTTGAGAATTAGAGATTGGCTGAGAATTTGAGAGTCTAGACTCGAGACAATGTTTATGATTTGAAATTCGCAACATTGAACAAATTGTATTTCTGTCCTACACTTCTATTTCCACACATTATATTTGGCATTAATAACAATAAAAGATATTTTCCATACTTCTGAAACATTTCATCATTGTTTTTCCTCATTTTAAAACCGAGAAATTGAATTCCATTTATACTTTTAGTTTGCCATGTAAATGGAAAGTATTAAGTAACTATAATGAAAACATATAAGTGTAACACGATAAGCATGAGAGAGAATGAAAATTGTTGAAATTGTAAGACTACTTCATTGGCTAAATGATTAAGAATAATTATTTAGGTAACCAAATATCCCATTCTACAATCCTTAGGCAATCTCTTGTGCCATATATTTGAAATGGTAATTGATTGATTAAACAAGGAGAAGAATACTCCTTTAATAATAAATTATAAGATGGTGTTTCTAAATAAAAAACAATCGTGAACTAAAGCAATAAACAGAAAGTTACTAAAAACAATCTAAGTTAACTAAAAGTAAACTAAAGGACTAAGATGGGTCATGAATGAATAGAAGGCAGACTCCTCTATGCAGAATTTTCTGCAACATGGGCCTTCTATTGAGACCCTCCCTTGTTGGATTTCTGATCATCCAACCACTTCCTGCAATGTTTCTTCATATGACCAATCTTACCACATTAATAACATGTGATATTCTTCTTGGAGTTATCCTCAGATTTGCTTTGTTATTTCTGTTGAGAGGACTTGCCTTTTCCTTTGTCTTTGGCAGTAAACGCTTGTTCCACACTGGGTGTGTCGCTTCTACTCCCAAACTGCTTCTTCCACCTGTCCTGCTACAAGAGCTTGTTGCACATGTCACCAAACTTCAAGTCAACATTAGTGGAGGTAATGTTGAGTGTTTCAATGAAGTGCTCATAGGATCATGGTAAAATTTCAATGTGATAACCACCATATCCTCTCCTTCCATCTTGCGACTAATGGCATCTAGTTGATCACGAATGTCTTTGATCTTCATGAGATGATCCTTCAAAGACATCTTGTCATCCATCATAATGGAGAACAACATATTTTTAAGGAAGAATGCTCTGCCCTTTTCTGAGGTCTCGCGCAAATCCTTCAAGTGTTTCTAAATCTCTGCAGCAATCTTGCAAGATGGTATTTTTGGAAGCATCTCATCGGTGATAGATAACTTGAGAAGCATGACTGCCTCCCAATTACTTCCATCATATTTGTCTTGGTCCTTTCCCGCAACTGTAGGACGTGTTTTTGTACCAAAAAAAATCAATTCTAGACACCTGTACTCAAAAATGGTGAGCATCCTTTGCTTTGGTATTGTAGTTTTTACCATTGAATCTCTAGCTACTTTCCAACATGGTGTTGGTCAAACATGCCATCCCTCCCGTTTTCCAAAGGCACAAAACATGAGGTCAAAGACGAATTGCAAAAAAAAGATTTTTCAATCAAACCCTAGGTGATCAATTAGTAGGAATCCCGAGACAATCAACTAGCACAAATCCTGCAATTTTTAAAAAAATTGTCAAAAATCAGAAAGGTGAAAAACCCACGATTTTATCAAAAAATCAAATTTTTTTTGCAAAATTCCAACTCGGGTCTAAAACCCTAAGCGTTAGAAAATCCTAGCTATGATTCAAAAATTGGTTGGAAACAGGTTGTGGGCAAAAGGAACTACAGAAATCATGTTTTTTCTTTCAGGAAAAAATGCAAAGAAAAAATCTTCAGAAATAGTGATGTTGCAGAACAAAAATCACAGATTTTATTTCTCAGAAACCCCATGCTAGAAAACCACGCCTAGACGCCCACAATTTTGTGCAGAAAAAACGGCGAAAAACTCCAAAAACGTGGCACGAAAATCAGACATGCGCCCAAGCAGATAATTTTTCCACACCAAAAAAACCTAGAAATTGTGTGCAGAAAACGCGCCTAGATCACGCAAAAGTTTTTTTTTCCAAATGCAGCAAAAAATTGCGCTAGATTTTTTTTCCAGATGCAGCAAAAAATCACATGAGATTTTTGTTCCTTAGCCACGAAAAGCCTAGGTCGCGATTTGTGGGAAAAATGGTGCAATTTTTCTCAGCAAAAATTCAAAATTTTTAATAAAAATTTGAGCAAAACCTTCTAAAAAAATTTCAAAATTTTTAGGTTAAAAAGCCACGATTTTTTATCACAAAAATTTGCCAAAAAATTGCCTCTGCTCTTATACCATGAAATGGTAATTGATCGATTAAACAAGGAGAGGAATACTCCTTTAATAATAATCTACAAGACGATGTTTCTAAATCATAAGCAATCATGAATTAAAGCAATAAAGTATAAACATGAAGTTACTAAAAACTAACTAAAAGCAATCTAAGTTAACTAAAAGTAAACTAAAGGACTAAGATGACCATTAAATATAACAATAGTACTTTAATAATATTTAGCAAGACTTTAGAACTTAATAGACTGCTTAAAACAAAGAAGATTTTGAAGAGCACAAAGATATACTGAGAGGGGGGGGGGGGGGAATCAGTATATCAACTAACTTTTCCCTCTCAACTCCTATCAACTTCAAACTCTAGTACAAATCAACTATGCAAGAATATCTCAATACGACAAGTTGACACCAACAATTGTACTTTATAAATTATATAAGCTTTTACAATGAATGTAGGCACCAACCTACTTGAATCACCAAATATGTAGTTTAGTAGGCACCAGCCTACAAAGAGCACAACCCTTATTTCTGATTTAGTAGGCACCAACCTACAAGGAGCATCAACCCCTAATGCTGATTTAGTAGGCACCAACCTACAAGGAGCACCAACCCCTACTTGCCAAGCACCAACTTAGCAAAGATTGTAATTTGAATGAATAGTGTTCCACCTTTAATGTTGCTTTCTCAACGAATGATGGACTTTACAAAATTCTGCTCCAATCATATATTTCTCTTTGCCTTTGCACAAACTCTTCACAGAATTGAAACAAGTTCCCTTTTTAAAAACTGCCTTCTCAACTCAAACTTCAGATAATATTTACTTTATACTTAATAGTGTTGTTCTTCCTCTCTATACTTAGACAATAGTCATTCAATTCTTATATTGATCTGCAGATGATATTTATTTATACACAATACAGATAAAATTCAACAAAATCAACACTTCAACACTCTACACACCTAAGTGTGTATATCATATATCAATTGTTTCACACACAGCAGTTATTACAACCAATTGTAACTCAAGAATAAAATATTTACTTTACTCACAATACTCAGCACTTTTTTCTTTTCAGATAATGTATATTTTACACACACTTTTACATACAAATATGTGTCTTACTTTTCTCCATACAACACTGTATAAGATAAGCTTCTTAAAGCTTCATGTATTCCTCTTGTGATAAACGATTTCTTCTTTTAATTCACACTGTACTCACAGCTGTTTCTGGTTTTAATGAAATAAATTTTATTTCACACACAGCACTCTATATTCTCATTCTCTACACTCAGAAGATATTTTTGATATACAAATCATTCTACAATCATTCTTCAGGTGATATACAATTTTTCACACAAGAGAATTTATTTTCTGATCTGACTTTATACTTTCATTCTCCACACATATAGCATATGGTTTAATGATTTAACCTTTTTCACACACAGCCACACATTTTTCTACACCTGCTTGTGATTTTGATGATATAATCTTTATACTCACACAGCACTCTCTACAAACCCCACTTACAGTCTTCAGATAATATACATAATTATCCACACAGCACTTGTGCTTTAAGATATATCAATTGTTCCACACAGCATACACTCTACATTCTTCAGGTTATCTTTAATTTTCTCACATGCACTCTTCTATATGATGTACATTTTACGCACAGCACTCTCCCCTTTTTATGAAAATGATATTCGATAAAAAAACACTGCACATATTCAATCATTCTCTCACACCACTCCATTTATATTTTTATCAAGAGTGGTGACCCTTTTGAAACACATCCTCTTTACAAAGAGAGGCAACCCTTCATTAATAAATGATATGTAGCACTGTCTTAACTAAAATAATCTGAGTGCTGCCTTTTAATTATTAATCACTGTCCTTTTGAAATTTAATCGCTGCTTTTAATAGTTTCCTTTGAATCACTTTAATTTCATGAATCGCATCCTTTGCTAGAAATAAATCGCGTCGGTTACTTTTAAACTTTTAAATATTATTAGTTTGCTTTATTGAAAAGATCGCAGCTTTTCCTTAGGTAATGAATAAGACAAATTTGTCTTATTTGACTTTTGTCTTATATGGTATTTGTCTGTTCCTTCATTTGTCTCATTTACTTCCTTGAGACATCCGCTGTATTTTGTCATCTTTTTTCCTGTAGCTTTAATCACTGACTTTCTGACCTTTTATCTGGGCACCTTTTTTGTCTTATATATCCCTTTTTGGTCTTATTCACTGTTTTGTTTTGTTTTCTCTTTTTGTCCTTTTTGTATCTTATAAATTGTCTTATTCAGCAACCTTCTGTATTATTCGATGAGCTTTATAACATAGAACATTGATCAGTGCCTTCATAACCTTTATTGTCTTCATATACCCTTGATCAAACATTTAACTGTGATCTGCAAATCATCTTTTATTGTCAATATGCTATGCATACATTAAAGGTCTCATACAGCAGCTAACAAACATTTGTGGATCTCTTTATTATATCTTCAACTTTGTTCTGTGTAACTTCAGTGAACTTTATCTCATTGCTGATCAATGATAATGATGAAAACTCTTTCATCCTCTAAATCTGTTTGCATATTTGACATATATTATTTGAAATCTGTTTGCACACTTTGCTGGTGTATATGATGAATCTTCTACCTTCAGATTTTTGAATCGATTTATTCATATGCTGTTTGTTGCCTTCTTTAAATCTGTTTATCCTCATGGTGTCATTTATTCCATTGCATCCAAATGATTATATTGCTGCTTGTCATTGGTGACTTGATGGCCTTTAATAGTTAATGCTGTCCAAAATCAACTTGATGAGAACTTTGGGCTTCCATTGATATCATTGTTGCTCTAGTGTACTTCCCTCTTGATAAGAGACATGATATATTGAAGTCTTCATCGATTTATGTATTCGGCTTTAAATTACCATTGAATGTCTATGGTTAACCCATATGTTTCTCTACAAAGAAGTCAGCTTCACTCAACCAAGTATAAACTTCATTTTAATCATCCATGATATCAAACATAGATAATGCATCCCTTTCTTGACATCAATGACGCAATTCAAACAGTCTCTTATATGCCTTTGACATCAATGACAACTTTTCCAACAATCTCCCCCTTTGTCATTGATGGCAACCTACTCTCCATTACTTCTAACTCTCCTCCATTCTACTTCTCTCCCCCTTTGACATCAATGGCAAAGGGACAAACATCAAGCTTCTATCAATGAATGTACCATCAGAAACATCTAATTGTGTACTCTCATCAAATGCACAAGAATGGACTTCTCCCCCTGTCAAAGATTCTCGAATGCTTCTCTTTCTTGAGTGACTTGATTCTTTGTATTCTGATTTTGTTGGAAACAATCTTTCTTTATGGTTTTTTTTTTTTTTTTTGAACAACTGTCTTCTCTTGTTATGTTTCTCAATTTAGGAACTCATTGATCTCATCGCTATCTCATGTATGTTCAACTCTTCCTTCTATGTTCTTGACATTAATACAAAAGTTTTCCCTTTTGGTGTAACTTTCTTTTTCTTTACACACATCCTTGTTTTCTATGGCATCATTGCAACAATAGGGACTCTTGAATTGTAACCATGATCATTCATCTTTCCATGATCAATTTCGGTCAATACATGCTTGTCCAACAAGCATACTTCATTTGGATTATTCTCCTCCTCTTTACCATTCTTTTGAAAGGATTTAGCTATTGTATCAAGTCTTCTAGGACTTCACCTTTTTATGCTGAAATTTTCTAAATTACCTCAAATGATAACTCTCTATCTTGAAGATAATATACTTCTCTCTATTGCTGTTATCTATAACAGATTTGGATTTCCCATGTGACATCCTTACTGTCTTGAAACTTGAATCAATTTTGCTTCTTTCATGTATAGGATCCTTTTGAAGATTTCTCTCATAGTACCTTATCTTTACATTGATTCTCTCCATAATATGGTAAACTTGCTAAATGAAGTTTTCTTTAGGGCTGAATAATACTGCAGCTATAGGCTCCCCCTAAATCCATGCTTCCTTTCAAACTTGTGCTTGAAGTGCAGAAAGCATATCCTTAGATTCGACCTTGTTATTTTGTTCCTGCTTTCTTCTCCATACCATAGTAGGTCTTTGCTTCTGTTTGATCATATTATCGTTTATTCTGCACTTTCTAAGAGATTTCTCAAGATTGTATTTGCAATGTTGTGCTGTGTGTCCATAGTTTTTACATTTGTAGCATATGACTTCTTGAGGATAATATGAATGATGGTTCCCACTTGTCCACCTATAATGACTTTTGTTTCTGTTCCATTCTCTATAATGTTTTATTTGTATCTTACACTCCTTTTCCTTATGACCAAGATTATTGCACTTGTAGTAATAGCCATTGAAAGGAAAATAGTGTCTAGTTACATGCACTTGCCTTGGTGGATGCTTTTTGAATGAGATGTTCTTCACTTTTGGAGGTGTGCATTTATTTATTAAGTCCTTTGATGTATCAGCATGTCTTTTCTGATTTTCTTCACTTGATTTTTGTTGAGGTTCTGCAGCCTTTGAATTTGACTCTTCATTGGTGGCCTCTTTGTTTTCTTCAACCCCAAGTTCACACTTTTGAGAGTTGATTATCTTTTCCAACATTTCACTACTCTTTTCAAACTTAATGCACTGATTAAATTTGTCATTTGATTTCTCTAATTCCCTTTTTACGAAGATGACCTCAAGTTCTAGCTTCTTGCATTCAAGAACCTTTTCTTGTAGTTGTTTCCTTACCTCTTCCTCAACTTGTTTGGCCTCCTTGATTTCTATCTTCAAGTCCATGATCGCTTTTTGTCAATTCCTTAATTTTTATTTCATGCTTGGTGACCACCTTCTTCAATTCCCAATTCTGTTCATATGCATAATGGAGCTCTTCTTCAAGATCTACCTCACTTTCATCATAGTCTTCTTCAGATGCCTCAAAACCTTCTTCCCCTATCGTCTTTTCCTTTATTTTACTCCTAAGGCTATCTTCATTTATCACTTCTTCATTTTCTATTTCCATGTGTATTCCAAGTGCCACTTCATCACAGTGGCTGGCTTCTATGGCATCAATATGATCATTGCTGCATATAGAATGGTTTTCCTTTTTGAAGATATCATCCTTTATTTCCATTTCCTTTTGTGTTCCATTTATCACCTTATCACCTGCATTTGATGCTTTGTCACCAATATTCTTCTTAGAATTATTTCTTCCCTTATTTCTTTTTCCTTTTCCCATGTGTGCTCTTAAGGATCTCCTTCAAGCGGTTAGGCTTTCAAGAAGGACCTTGCTCTGATACCAATTGAAGAGCACAAAGATATACTGAGAGGGGGGGGGGTGAATCAGTATATCAACTAACTTTTTCCCTCTCAACTCCTATCAACTTCAAACTCTAGTACAAATCAACTATGCAAGAATATCTCAATACGAACAAGTTGACACCAACAATTGTACTTTATAAATTATATAAGCTTTTACAATGAATGTAGGCACCAACCTACTTGAATCACCAAATATGTAGTTTAGTAGGCACCAGCCTACAAAGAGCACCAACCCTTATTTCTGATTTAGTAGGCACCAACCTACAAGGAGCATCAACCCCTAATGTTGATTTAGTAGGCACCAACCTACAAGGAGCACCAACCCCTACTTGCCAAGCACCAACTTAGCAAGGATTGTAATTTGAATGAATAGTGTTCCACCTTTAATGTTGCTTTCTCAACGAATGATGGACTTTACAAAATTCTGCTCCAATCATATATTTCTCTTTGCCTTTGCACAAACTCTTCACAAAATTGAAACAAGTTCCCTTTTTTAAAAACTGCCTTCTCAACTCAAACTTCAGATAATATTTACTTTATACTTAATAGTGTTGTTCTTCCTCTCTATACTTAGACAATAGTCATTCAATTCTTATATTGATCTGCAGATGATATTTATTTATACACAATACAGATAAAATTCAACAAAATCAACACTTCAACACTCTACACACCTAAGTGTGTATATCATATATCAATTGTTTCACACACAGCAGTTATTACAACCAATTGTAACTCAAGAATAAAATATTTACTTTACTCACAATACTCAGCACTTTTTTCTTTTCAGATAATGTATATTTTACACACACTTTTACATACAAATATGTGTCTTACTTTTCTCCATACAACACTGTATAAGATAAGCTTCTTAAAGCTTCATGTATTCCTCTTGTGATAAACGATTTCTTCTTTTAATTCACACTGTACTCACAGCTGTTTCTGGTTTTAATGAAATAAATTTTATTTCACACACAGCACTCTATATTCTCATTCTCTACACTCAGAAGATATTTTTGATATACAAATCATTCTACAATCATTCTTCAGGTGATATACAATTTTTCACACAAGAGAATTTATTTTCTGATCTGACTTTATACTTTCATTCTCCACACATATAGCATATGGTTTAATGATTTAACCTTTTTCACACACAGCCACACATTTTTCTACACCTGCTTGTGATTTTGATGATATAATCTTTATACTCACACAGCACTCTCTACAAACCCCACTTACAGTCTTCAGATAATATACATAATTATCCACACAGCACTTGTGCTTTAAGATATATCAATTGTTCCACACAGCATACACTCTACATTCTTCAGGTTATCTTTAATTTTCTCACATGCACTCTTCTATATGATGTACATTTTACGCACAGCACTCTCCCCTTTTTATGAAAATGATATTCGATAAAAAAACACTGCACATATTCAATCATTCTCTCACACCACTCCATTTATATTTTTATCAAGAGTGGTGACCCTTTTGAAACACATCCTCTTTACAAAGAGAGGCAACCCTTCATTAATAAATGATATGTAGCACTGTCTTAACTAAAATAATCTGAGTGCTGCCTTTTAATTATTAATCACTGTCCTTTTGAAATTTAATCGCTGCTTTTAATAGTTTCCTTTGAATCACTTTAATTTCATGAATCGCATCCTTTGCTAGAAATAAATCGCGTCGGTTACTTTTAAACTTTTAAATATTATTAGTTTGCTTTATTGAAAAGATCGCAGCTTTTCCTTAGGTAATGAATAAGACAAATTTGTCTTATTTGACTTTTGTCTTATATGGTATTTGTCTGTTCCTTCATTTGTCTCATTTACTTCCTTGAGACATCCGCTGTATTTTGTCATCTTTTTTCCTGTAGCTTTAATCACTGACTTTCTGACCTTTTATCTGGGCACCTTTTTTGTCTTATATATCCCTTTTTGGTCTTATTCACTGTTTTGTTTTGTTTTCTCTTTTTGTCCTTTTTGTATCTTATAAATTGTCTTATTCAGCAACCTTCTGTATTATTCGATGAGCTTTATAACATAGAACATTGATCAGTGCCTTCATAACCTTTATTGTCTTCATATACCCTTGATCAAACATTTAACTGTGATCTGCAAATCATCTTTTATTGTCAATATGCTATGCATACATTAAAGGTCTCATACAGCAGCTAACAAACATTTGTGGATCTCTTTATTATATCTTCAACTTTGTTCTATGTGTAACTTCAGTGAACTTTATCTCATTGCTGATCAATGATAATGATGAAAACTCTTTCATCCTCTAAATCTGTTTGCATATTTGACATATATTATTTGAAATCTGTTTGCACACTTTGCTGGTGTATATGATGAATCTTCTACCTTCAGATTTTTGAATCGATTTATTCATATGCTGTTTGTTGCCTTCTTTAAATCTGTTTATCCTCATGGTGTCATTTATTCCATTGCATCCAAATGATTATATTGCTGCTTGTCATTGGTGACTTGATGGCCTTTAATAGTTAATGCTGTCCAAAATCAACTTGATGAGAACTTTGGGCTTCCATTGATATCATTGTTGCTCTAGTGTACTTCCCTCTTGATAAGAGACATGATATATTGAAGTCTTCATCGATTTATGTATTCGGCTTTAAATTACCATTGAATGTCTATGGTTAACCCATATGTTTCTCTACAAAGAAGTCAGCTTCACTCAACCAAGTATAAACTTCATTTTAATCATCCATGATATCAAACATAGATAATGCATCCCTTTCTTGACATCAATGACGCAATTCAAACAGTCTCTTATATGCCTTTGACATCAATGACAACTTTTCCAACAGATTTGAGATTAAAAAATCTGAGGATGAAAATAAAAATCCTAATATGGAAAAAAGTAGCATTGAAATTCTATCCTAAGTGTCTTTTAGTAACTTAACAACTAAGCATACTAGCTTTTCTAGTTTTCCTAGTAATAAAATTTCCTTGTGACCTTGTTGTTAGGCTGATGTACCTAGTTGTTCCTTAAAGTAATATTAGATCCATTTCACAAAAACACACTCGAGCCTATTTGCAACACTTTCAAGAAGTACAACTAGCATAAGAACACATTATAGACTAAGCATCTAGCAATAGATGAATATAAAAAGACTAAAACAAAGAAAGTGCATATACCTTTACACTTATATTGGCCATTTTGATAATGCAAATGATTATATCCAAAGATCTCTGCAAGAAATAAAATAACAAATTGGTAAATGCAATTTCAGGTGAACTTTGATTGCTAGGATCTTAAAGACTTAAATCAAAAGAAGGATATGTTAACAGCACACATTTTTAAAAGAAAGCAAGAAACCGATCATATTGATGTCCATTGCTGACTAAAAGTAAATCATATTGCTATGCAATTTAAAACGATCCCCTAATAAAGAGGACAACATGCCTAAGTTCTTGAGGCCACAAGATAAAATGGAAGCATCCTAAAGGGTAGAAAATCAAACCCAATTTTGCCGAGGCATTAACGTAAAATCCATGCCCAGCTAAAAGTGATAGTATCTTCTGGGCTAACTAAGGAATAGCAATTGAATGTCATATCCTAGAATTAGAATAGGTGACACATGTTGAGGTAATGGCTCTCCTTAGATTAAAATTGGAAATCCAAATTTCATATCAGGAGAAGATTCTCATGTCATCATTAAAATGATGAACAAGGGAAGGTCTGGAAATAACTAGCAGCTTAATAGCCTAGTTGAAGAAGCAAATATCTCTAAGTAGGAGCTTCAGCTTCTTATCCTTCTCTCACTTAAACATTAATGTAACAACCTAGTCTGTTTGTAAAGTAAAGATTTCATAAATTACATCCTACGAGTAAGTAAATGTGCTAACATGTCATTGCAATAAAAAAATTTCCTTTTCTTCATTTATAAAATATGAACATGATGCCATTTCAAATTACGATAAAGATTCCATTTCATTATAATAACCTCACAAGTACATGAAACACAAATACATACCTTAACTAACATAGCTCCAATGAGCTCTAGAATAAATAGTAGTAAGACGGTCCAAGATCTTCCCTTTCAAATCTTGGTTCTTCAATAGCCTTCAATGGAGGAGAAGCATCGCTCAGGTGCTTTTCTGCCAACCACGGACTTATAATGCGGTCCCCCGCACATCTATTATTCAATAGATGGCCCTCCCTTCAATGAAAAGATTGGTTAGGTAACCAATACTATTAACCAACAGAGCATAGTGATGTGTCCTACACAACTAGAACCTTGCTATTTCACAATCTCAAACTCGTATAAAGGATCGCGATGAACTGGCAATGAAGTCTCATGCATCACACAGTCTAAGTGGATGATGTACCTTGCATTATTTTGGCCAAAGTGTTCTCATTCAGTACTTTGAATGAAGGTCATCTATCATAAACACTACTCAAGGCTGATTTGACTTAAGGCTATCTTACACTACGCATAGGTGTGGTCCTTCACTGGATAATAAGTCATCCCAGACTAACCTACAACAAACTAAACTACTAGAAATGAAATAGCATAACAAGTAACTTACAACTTCCCCTCCTATATTGTAAATCTTTATCCTAGGAGTATCACAAGCTTAACTAAGTTAACCTAATAACTTAAGCTGCGGATTATTACTTGACTCAATGCTTTCATTTCCGTCCTAGAATTTAGTAACTACTTCAATCATATTCTCCTTATATGGAGATCATACAAGTAATGCAATCACAGTAAACATGCTTAACCATCTTTTAAGGTAGATTACTCCCTTGATGCAACATAGAATAACTTCACTATTCATTCATATCAGAAGTATTGAACACAATACAATTCCCTGTCTATGCACAATCAATAAATACATTTCTAGAATTATATTAAAGAAATACTATTGAAAACGTAGTAAAAGAATATCCCATGCCTGGTATAAGCCTTTCTCCAACGATGATGGATTGGTCTGTACTTGCAACACTTCCAGACTACCAGCAATCCCTCAACCAAAACTATGTTTCTTTCTCAAAAAATAAACACTCAACTAATGATATATAGCTGATAATGAGTTTTTGCTCCTCAATTATAAACTTAGAAAGTTATAATGATGGTTGCTCTTTCAGCAACATGAAGAAATGTCTCTCAGAAAATATATGATTTTGCTCTTAGAAATAGATAATGATTGCTCTCAGAAAGTAATAATTCTTCTCAAAAATTGTAAATTGATCTCAGCAAATGATGATCCCTCTCAAAAATTTTAATGGCTCTCAGAAAAATAAACTCATAAAGTAAATCTCCAGAAGTTAGATGAAATTTGAAATAAGTCAGTACAGAAGAATGAACTGGGCGGCTATTTATAGAGCCCCTGCCCATCGATTTTCCACTTCTAATGGCATGTAAATTGACAGAACTATGTTTTGAATGTTTCAATTATGAAATGTGGCAGTTCTCCCAGAGGTGAGTTGACCTCAAAAAATTGACAACAATTAAAGAACATTACAAACTTACGTATGTTCAAAAATGGAGAATCAACACCTACAGGCGTCTCCAAAAATGGCTCCAATCCAGCAATCTGGCCAGTGATTCATTTATTAGGAAATGGTCATGGTTAAATGAAATCCACGTAGCCTTCATTCATGGTTCGAATGACAACTTACAGGCTACTATTAAACTCCTGGGACCTGGTCATGGCCGTGCGCTTTAGGTGTGTATTACTTCCATTCGCAGCTTTCATTTAATTTTTCCAAAGTTTCAATAGTTTAAAATTGAAATATTTCAATTTCATCTATATGAAGAGTGACGCATTTTTCCTTTTGCCAAAGGTAATAATTTTAAATCATTTGAATTCCAAGGTTGGTGATTTAAAAATCGGCTGAGTTTAATAAACCCAATTTCCACAATTAAAACATTAATATAAACTCAAAGTGGAATATATTTTAATATCCAATAAAGAGATTTATAATATTAAACTATATATATATCATTCAGTAACCATATCATAATCCCATATGTACATATATATATATGTATATATGTACATGTATATGTAAATTGTCAGGCAATAATAATATAACATTATTAATATCCACAGATAATAGGTAGCGTGTGAATATATATGCATGTATATAATTGTATATACCTCAGTGTACCCGTATGTGTATGTGTACTGTATTGACACATTCGTATGAGCATATCCATCTGCCGATCATATGCCTATATCAATATGTATATACTTATGGATACGTGTATATACTATATACATGTATATATATACCCACTCAACCTATTCACTTACATCCATTCACGTTACCATCATAATGATTGTAATACAACAAGATAGATATACAAGTAAACATCACTCACAAAACGTAAAGAAGTAAAAAAAACTCCTAATGCAACCATACAAGCTTACGGATGACTTACCTATTACTCACACAAACTGACTCAGGTTAGTCAATCTAAGTGGCATGTGTGTATGCTCAGATGGTTTACTTTACCGATTACCCAACCAAGCTCCTCTCCCGAGTGATACTTCCCCTCCGCCTGGAGGAATGGTCCACATACCTGCATCCAATGACACGCTAATGGGAGTCATATGTGTTGAAATTTATGATCAGATTTAATGCACAGAAAATTAATTAAAAATCAGACACAATAACACAGCAGATACCCTGGGAAAACCCTCCTCTTGAGGGAGAAAAACCCAGCAACAAATATAACTCATATATAAAATAATGGCAACAAGTCTCTTTACAATGAGGCCAATCTCAAGGCCAATAATCAGCACCTTCACAAGATGCAATGATAGACAAATAATCTGCACTTCCTTGCAACTCAAATTTGCTCTTGAAGAGTTCACAATCTGCTCTTGATGACTTCACAAACTGCTCTTGGTAATTCGCACTTGAGAGAAGAGAAGAGACTTTGAACTTGCTTGATGATAGAAAGAATAGAAATGACCTTGTATATATATGCAATAAGAGAGAGGTCGCACCTCTTCATGTACAAGGTCGGCCAAGGAGAGAAATACAATTACAAATAAAATATATTAATTACAAGGAAGGTCGGCCCTTATAGTAAATTATATTGTTGCCAAGAGAAGAGCCAATTCACATTTCATAACACATATAAATAAATAGCCTATACGCTATATTGATTTATGTCTTCACTCGTGGCTGGAAGGATGAACCCGAAGCTGCTCAATGACATTAACACTCCCTCTCAGCTAGGGAGAGAACTTCAGTTGCTCAAGACAAATCATCTCAACATGATGCCCATCACATTGGCTACAACCAGATGTGAAAAGAAGAATATCACCTCATCGTGATATTAGATATCGCCTCAACACGATATCAACCATAATGGCTACAACCATACTATGGTGTGTACAAGTGTTCATCACTTGCGTGATGTTGTCACCTCAATGTGACATTCACAAGTACAAGATGTGTCATGGAGTCTTACACATGACATCCACCATGACTCAGGCTCAGAGGGTGGAAACAAGGGCTTACACCTCAAATTCCTCCGTCTCAGAGGAAAATGCATTAACAAGGGCTTGCACCTCAAATTCCTCCGTCTCAGAGGAAGATGCATTAACAAGGGCTTGCACCTCAAATTCCTCCGTCTCAGAGGAAGATGCATTAACAAGGGCTTGCACCTCAAATTCCTCCGTCTCAGAGGAAAATGCATTAACAAGGGCTTGCACCTCAAATTCCTCCGTCTCAGAGGAAGATGCATTAACACGGGCTTGCACCTCAAATTCCTCCGTCTTAGAGGAAGATGCATTAACAAGGGCTTGCACCTCAAATTCCTCCGTCTCAGAGGAAGATGCATTAACAGGGGATTTCACCTCGAACTTCTCTCTCAGAGAACTCATTAAACAAGGCTCACTGATACTGAGACTCTTAGTCAAGGCTGGCTTCTCCACCATACCAAGCTTATCTTGAAAGTACACAAACTTTATCCTGGAGAGAGGATTGGTGAGAATATCTACCGTTTGCTCATCAGTGCTGATGTACCTCAACTATACAGCCTTCCGCAGTACCATATCTCTAATATAGTGGTACTTGATCTCAATGTGCTTGGTTCTGTCATGAAACATAGGATTGACAGAAAGCTTCACACAACTCTGATTATCACAATGAATGATAGTAGGCTCCATTGATTGCCCAAATAATCCTGCAAGGAGCTTACAAAGCCACACTACTTCCCGAGTTGCCATACAAGCTGCAATATACTCTGCCTCGGCTGTCCTCAATGATACTTAGATAATTGTTTTCCAAGGCACACCTCTGGTACTGTAGAGAGTTCAAGATAGACCTCCTCGACCTCATCCCAGATCTCATTATTCTGAATAGGTTTGCGGAATTACCAATGACAAATCCATATGACTATCTTGAGCAATTCTAATCTCAACAGTTGAAGAGGTCTTTCAAGGATTTAACACTTGGCCTTGCAACACTATAACCTTCACTTCTTCTCAGTGAGTCACAGAACCCCCTCTTGATCTCTGCTTTAGAGATTGCAAAGAAGACTTATGGAAGTGAGCTCCTTCTAGCCACCAACTCAGTCTCATGGCTGCAAGTTGTGACTTCACGCTTGATCATTTCTTTGGAAGGCATGACTTCCTCACAAGATGCCTCAAGCTTTTCATCATTAAGCAATCTCTCATCACTTTGTCCTGAAAGCATTTTAGAGAGAGATTACTAACTGTTTATAACTATCCAAAGAAATATCAAGGCTAGAATCATACAAAGTTTACTATCTCAAGTTATAGCATGAATACATAAGAATTTATGAACAATATTGAAACATGAATAACTCAACCTATAAAAGAAATATAAAAAAAATCATAATGAAGGAATAAAGAAACTTATCTTTATTGAATTTTGATATAACTCTTTCTTCCAACTTTTACTCCTCCTGAGAGTGCTAAACTCAACACAACAAAGGACAATTTGAATAACTGCAAATTTCTTAAATGCGTTATGCAGTTTGCATGTAGAACCAACTCTCTTGAAGGCTCTAACATAGTTCATGCATTGATGTGATCAACCATAAAGCAACGAAAAATGCAGTTCTCTTTTTCATCTCAGAGTCACATTCAAAGATCTTCAAAAGATTAGCATAAAATAACTCGGAATGAATAAATTGAGATCTTCAAAGGATCTTTATTCTAGAGAACACAACTACAATCTCTCTATGCTAAACACACAAAACCCAAATGAAATAACTCAGCAAACAAATATAACTCTTATATATAAAATAATGGCAACAAGTCTCTTTACAATGAGGCCAATCTCAAGGCCAGTAATCAGCACCCTCACAAGATGCAATGATAGACAAATAATCTGCACTTCCTTGCAACTCAAATCTGCTCTTGAAGAGTTCACAATCTGCTCTTGATGACTTCACAAACTGCTCTTGGTAATTCGCACTTGAGAGAAGAGAAGAGACTTTGAACTTGCTTGATGATAGAAAGAATAGAAATGACCTTGTATATATATGCAATAAGAGAGAGGTCGCACCTCTTCATGTACAAGGTCGGCCAAGGAGAGAAATACAATTACAAATAAAATATATTAATTACAAGGAAGGTCGTCCCTTATAGTAAATTATATTGTTGCCAAGAGAAGAGCCAATTCACATTTCATAACACATATAAATAAATAGCCGATAGGCTATATTGATTTATGTCTTCACTCGTGGCTAGAAGGATGAACCCGAAGCTACTCAATGACATTAACAATATGTTCACAACATAAGCAGTATACATAAAATATTTCAAAAGTTAGAATTGTTAGAATAATAATTCTCTACTGTTAATGTTCATTTCTACAGTTGTTAGTAGTTGAGGTAGTTAGACATCTTAAATGTCTATAGTAATTTACCTCCTCTATATATTGTAATATTTTCCTTTGTTAATACAAGCAATTTTCAGCTAAAATTATTTCATGGTATCAGAGCCAATGGGGTTCCACAAAATTTGGCGAATTTTTTAATAAAAAAAATTTGTAGCCTCCTATCTGGAATTTTTTTCCAGAAATTTGTTCATTTTTACACTGGACGTTTGTTTTTTCTTTGGAGTTTGTTTTGAATATTTTTGTGGCCGTTTTTGCTTGATCGTGGGTTTTAGCCCTGCAAATCGTGGGATTTCCTGGCATTTCTGGCATCGTTCTCATCTCTGGTGGTCGTGTTTTATTTTGTGGGCACGTGTTTCAGAAGCTCATAGCTGTGTGTCTTTCTTGGCTTTTGACGCGAAAACAAGTTTTCTGGAGGTTGCGTTTGTTTTAGATCTGTGCGCGTTGTTTTTCCTGTTTGTCGCTTTCGCATCTTTGTTCCTGACTGTCTTTAGACGCAATTTTTGTTTCTTTGAGCTGCGATTTTCTCTTGCATCCGATGGGAGCTCAGGCGTTTTCGAGATCCGACACCTCTTTGAGCGATTTTGTGACCTTTTTTTATCGCATTTTTTGCTCTTCCCGCGACGGCTTCTGGTTCCATGTTTTTTCCCGTTTGGCACACCTTCTTTTGCACACCTGCAACCTGCATCTTTCCTCTACAAGATGCACGACTCCTGTTGGAAGTTCGTGGCCGCACGACCTCATCCCAGGTTGCAATCTCCTACGTCGGGCCTGCTTCATTTTCGGTCCGCATTTTTGCTTCAAGATATGGCGGCTAGGGTTTTAAACCCTTTATTACTTCCTCAAAGGTTTCTACAATGTTTTTATATTTTTCGGCTAGGGTTTTAGCAAACTGTCTACTTTCAAGCCGACAAAAATTTTTAATTGCAGATCTATCTTGGGTTTTTTTAATATTTTTTCCCTTATAAAAAGAAAAAAAAATATGGATGTCTAGGCTTTTATAATTTTTTGTTCTTAAAAAAAATTTGTCTTGGGTTTTCATAATTTTTTCCCTTAAAAAATTCTGAGAGGGTTTATAATTTTCTCCTAAAAAATTAAGAGTTTTTTCTCTTGTATACCATAGTCAGGGTTTCTGTCGTTCGAGAGGGCTCTCTGGTATTTGGTTTTTACTGTTTTTTCCAAAATAAACGATGATTTGCAATCTTGGGTTTGGCAAATTTTCCCTCATAAATTGTGGTTTGTTGCAGTCTGTTTTGGTCGCACCTCAAGTTGTTGGAGCGAACATCTGCACATCTATCTTCTTGTAGTCTGTTTTGGGCTTTGTGCTCATTTGCAAAAGTTTTGACGGTTTGCCGATTTATCCTCAAAATTGTGGCAGTTGTTTTCGGTGTGTCTTTGGTTTTAGGGAGGGACAGCTCTATTACCCAATGTCAGGTTAGACGTTTTGTGATGATTTCTGGTCAACAATTCTATAGATTCTGGGAGGGTTAGTGGCAAACTCATCTCAATGGTAGGCTCTTGTCTCTTGTTGCGGAGCTTTCTGAAGAAGGGGCAACCTTCTCTGTTCTTTTCTAGACGGTTTTTTGGTACTCTTGGTCATTAACATTTTGCAAATCTAGCGAGGGTCTTAGCAGCAACAAAGTGTTCTAAAAAATTTGTGACCAAAAGACCTGCAGATTGTTTTCTATAAGCTAGTTAGACGATTGACCATTAAGGGAGGGTGTTAGAATAATAATTCTCTATTGTTAATGGTCATTTCTACAGTAGTTAGTAGTTGAGGTAGTTAAACATCTTAAATGTCTACAATAATTTACCTCCTCTATATATTGTAATCTTTTCCTTTGTTAATACAAGCAATTTTCAGCTAAAATTCCTTTTCCCACTCTGGAATTCCTTTAGCCTCTAAATATGTATGAGGCTTATAGATGTTGTGGATGTTGGCCATAAGAGCAAAATTGACTATGTTGTGCTGCTTGCTCTTTCTACGAGTTGATCTTCCCTCAATGAGTTCATTATCATGAAGATCTCCAATAGTCTTGAGCCACCATTTAGGTCGACGAGTAGAAGTACCAACATCTGAAATAGGAGAAACAACATCTCCTGGGATTTTTGGAACAAAGTCATCTGGATGTGAGTCTTGAGGAAAATCAAGTGATGCTAGATCATGACTGGTAGACTCCTCATCTTTAGATTCAGAATGCTCTAAAGCCCTCCCATCAGGGGAACCAAGCAGAAGACGAACACCCTCATCAGAAACCTTCATAGGCTGATCCATAGGATTGGTAGTAGGAAGAAATGGACCAGTAGTCTCATCAATCACAACATCACGACTAAATATGCGATGATCTATCTCCACATCAATCAACCTGTATGCCTTGTGATTGTTGTTGTAACCAGTAAACATAAGTGTCTGGCTCTTGGAGTCCAACTTGGTATGCTTGGCTTCTGGAATCCATACATGAGCTGTAGAACCAAAGACTTTCAGATGGCCCACCTTAGGCTTATGTCCTGACCAGGCTTCTTCTGGAGTCATCTTCTTAACGGCCTGTGTAGGTGACCGATTCAGGAGGTAGACTGTAGTATAAATTGCTTCAACCCAGTATTTCTTAGGTACATTTTTGTACTCCAGCATAGAGCGAGCCATTTCAATAATGGTGCAATTCCTACGTTCAATAACACCATTCTGGTGAGGGGTGTATGGTGTGGTGAGTTGGCGCTTAATGCCATGTGCAGCACAAAAAGTAGAGAAGTCAGCTGAACAAAACTCCCCTCCATTATCTGACCTTAGACTAACAATCTAAGAAATTGATTCCTTCTCAACTAAGGCCTTATACTGCCAAAATGTACTGAACACATCTAATTTATGTTTCAAAAAATACACCCACATTTTTTGACTGAAATTGCTCTTTTTTTTTTGCTGTGATGATTTTTGGTCAGTAATTTTGCAGATTTTGGGAGGGTTAGTGGCAAACTCATCTCAATGGTAGGCTCTTGTCGCTTGTTGCAAAGTTTTCTAAAGAAGGGGCAGCCTTCTCTATTCTTTTCTGGACGGTTTTTTGGCACTCTTTGTCATTAACATTCTGCAGATCCAGGGAGGGTCTTAGCAGTAGCAGAGTGTTATGAAGAATTTGTGACCAAAAGACCAGCAGATTGTTTTCTGTAGGCTAGTTAGACGATTGACCATTAAGGGAGGGTGTTAGAATAATAACTCTCTACTGTTAATGGTCATTTCTACAGTAGTTAGTAGTTGAGGTAGTTAGACATCTTAAATGTCTATAGTAATTTACCTCCTCTATGTATTGTAATCTTTTCCTTTGTTAATACAAGCAATTTTGTAGAAACCCCAGTTTCCCCCTGACACTGCTCCTGACTGATTTTTAGGTTTTTCTGATGGTTTTTGGTTTTTGCAATTTTTTTGATGTTTTTGATGCAATAAATGAAAGGTACGATTTTGACCAATAATTGAAATAAATTCAATAAAAATTAAATAGCTTCGGAATTGAATGAATAATGATGCCAGTATCTTTATTTGACCTTCTCAACTGATTACAAAAATACCCAGAATACATGCAATGAACAAATCAATGAATTTTCAATACTTTTAAAAACCTGGTATTTGCTACTAATGAGGTACAGAAATGTACGGCTGAATCAATGGATGCTCTTCTCCCTCAGAATGATGATCTCTGAAGACTCTCAGCTAGTTGGCGCCTCCACTGGAAATGATAGGAAGTCAAAGAATCAGGCGTTTTCCCTTCCAAGACAAGGACGGCTCAAATCAGAATGGTACGGCCAGAAAACAGGAAGTACGGCCTGGTAAGTATGGCTCCCTCAATCAGCAATGATTAAAACAGTACGGCCTCCCTCTGTAAGCTCTGAAAGATGCGCCAAAAGCAATAGAAGGTATCTGGAGGCAAACAACTGCAAATAACTGAAGATATGAATTTCTCTGATGCTCTGTAGTTTACTCTGAATGAGAAAACCTCTGTGGCAATAGATCAAGTGATATTGCACACTCTCTGAATTGCTTTCCGTTGGAGATGGCTCGTTCCCCAAGGCAGTCGAACACGAAACCCTAAAGTCTCAGGCTCCGATCAAAGTTGATCAGTTTCAATTCTCAATAATCTCATAATGGCACAATTACCAATGCAAAACCCTTTATCTTTCACAAAAGTGTGATTTCCACCATAATAGGGTTTTAAATGATATTTGACTTTTAATTCTTTAATTTCTCCATAGTTCTCCGTCAAATATTTTATAATATTTTAATAGTCACTTTTGGCCCCCTTCTGATGATGGGCGCACCCTTCAAGGCAATCACTTAAGTTATAGTTTAAAATTATAACTTTATATTATAAACATTAATTAATTAATATTTAATCAATACGATCAAATATTAATATCTTCCTCGTTTCTAACCCGATGACTGATCCGTCTGATGCTGACGAACTCTAAAGTGATTCCTGATGCCGCCACAGCCAAACTGCTAAAAATAGCAGTGGTCCCACACTGCCTGCCAGGAACTGCTAAAAATAGCAATTCTGCAAATAGTCTCCGATCGAGCCAGAACGACAGACAACTGATCAAACTCCACTGACTGAAGCTAAGCCAAGCTCCGAAGTGACCCTCTATCCAGTCTATCGGCCTACGAGGGTCGTGTGATAGGCCAATCCTGTCCTCTGAGAGATGTCACTGAGAAGGGGACATGACATGATATCATAAAATGTTGACTGCACTCAAAGAGCAAATTACAATGCAGTGCCAACAATATTGATCATGTGAAAATGTAACGACAAATGTTATGTTGACAATACAACCCAGCAATAATATGATAGCGTAGATCAGTAATCTAAAGAGAATGCAGTAACAATGACAAATTGAGAACCTGGAATGAAGCTTTGTTGAATGAATACCAGTTATACCAAGTTCCCACGAAACTACTCCAGAGTCATCCACATGACTATTATAAGACTGCACCTAGAATTACTTGGAAGTCACGATTCTTCAAAATGATTTGATGTGCCACGTTTTCTCCTAGGAATGACGTCTTCCTTTTTAATTTAGAAAGGACCCAATTTACTATTTGTCGTCTATTCTTCCCGTTCCCTTAGCTCCTCTAGCTGCAATAGTCTACAATCTTGTCCTGTAGCGGTAGCTTGAATATACGAATCACTTCTTATAATTTATTTGCTTCAATGGTATTTCCCACGACTTCATATATATTCATGTGTATCTTGTCTTCTTCTGATCTAACCTTCAAATATATTATCGGACCCCTTTTTAATTGTTTTTGGCGACTAAATGAATCAAGACTGGCTTAGGAAAAATACGGCAGGATAATGAGATGACAAAGGGATGAATAAACTTGTGTCTCATAAAATATATGTGAAACTTATTATTTTCACAAACTCGTCTTCTATAAAAGCCAAATTCCTTCCATACAATATTGGCGGCAGATATATTTTGCCCAATCTAAATCAAGCAGCTCCCGACAATTGTTTTAGAAGCGCCAATTCCTTATCTGACTCTAAGTTTGTCTTCTTCTATAAGCAGGTCCCGATAAATTCCCAAAGTCGATATTTCACTTTTTCTAAATATTATTACTGCCTTGTCTTTGGTGCAAAAGACGTCCTTCAAAAACAACGAATTCCTTTAACAAAATATTTGATATGCTTATCTTTATCGAATATTTGTTTATTTCTGTATTAGTCTCCAAACATTGATTCTGCCACTATATGCTCACAGCGAACTCCACAAACTGCAAGATTAATCTTCTCCAAAACTGAAAATAATCAAACTCAAATACCTGATCAAACCCTAGCAAAATTTAAAAACCTTCTTTTTTCAAACCAACACAGGATGGTAGGATTCATGCTCTGATACCACTGTGAGAACTCCTAGTTCTCCCTGAGCTAAATTTACAATTGCTGGTTTGAAGTTTTGAAGTTTCCTTGGAATATTTACCAGATAATGCATAAAACTTACAGAACAAGAAATGCAGAAACACAATTGTAATATTATTTCAGAATTGTCATGAAATTACAATGAAAACATTCATACCCGGAAACAATCCTCTGATGATGAAACCCTTATTTCTATAAATCTGATGAAGCACAAATAGAACTCCTGAATGAAGCTCTCATATGTAGAAACCCTAGTTTCCCCCTGACACTGCTTCTGATTGATTTTTAGGTTTTTCTGATGGTTTTTGGTTTTTGCAATTTTTTTGGTGTTTTTGATGCAATAATGAAAGGTACGATTTTGACTATAAATTGAAATAAATTCAATAAAATTTAAATAACTCTGGAAACTGAAGGAAATGGATGCCAGTACGTTTATTTGATCTTTTCTACTGATTACAGAAATACCCAGATGCATGCAATGAATTAAATAAAGAATTTTCAGTATTTTTGGAACCTGGTATTTGCTGCTACAGAAGTACAGAAATGTACGGCTGCATTAAATGAAGTCTCCTCCCTTCTGTTTGATGATGCCAGATGCCTCCAGCAACCCCAGCGCCTGAATTGATGCCAACTGGAAACCCCAATCAAAGGCGTTGCTTTTGATTTGATGAGTACGGCTAAAGGACAGTAGTACGGCCCTGACAGAAGTACGGCCTGACAGAAATCAGAAATGAGTTTGTACGGCCTCCTCAAAAATGATGTCCAAGTCTCTGTGAATGATGCGCCAAGAAGGATAGATGATCTCTGATACCAAATACTAAAGAATCTCTGACAATGGACAATCTCTGAAGCTCTGTAGTTTTCTCTGAATAAGAAAACCTCTGTAGGCAATAGATCAAGTGATATTGCACACTCTCTGAATTGCTTTCCGCTGGAGATGGCTCGTTCCCCAAGGAAGTTGAACACGAAACCCTAAAGTCTCAGGCTCAGATCAATTTGATCAGTCTCAAAACTCAATAATCACATAATGGCACAAATCCCAATGCAAAACCCTCTTAAGGCTGAAAAGTGCGATTTCCTCAAGAATAGGGTTTTAATTAATATTTGACTTTTAATTTTCTTATTTCTCCATAGTTCTCCGTCAAATATTTAAATCATAAATTAAATGTGAAACTGGCCCCTTCTGATGATGGGCGCACCCTTCAAGGCAATCACTTAAGTTATAATTTAAAATTATAACTTTATAATATAAACATTAAATAATTAATATTTAATTAATGTCATTAAATATTAATATCTTCCTCGTTTCTAACCCGATGACTGATCCGTCTGATGCTGACGAACTCTGAAGTGATTCCTGATGCCGCCAAAGCCATACTGCTAAAAATAGCAGTGGTCCCACACTGCCTGCCAGGAACTGCTAAAAATAGCAATTCTGCAAATAGTCTCCGATCGAGCCAGAACGAAAGTCAACTGATCAAACTCTGCTGACTGAAGCTGAGCCAAGCTCCAAAGTGACCCTCTATCCAAACAATCAGCCTACGAGGGTCGTGTGATAGGCCAATCCTGTCCTCTGAGAGATGTCACTGAGAAGGGGACATGACATCATAGGCAACGATTTCGCTGATCTTTCACAGCCTCACAATCGCAAAACACTGAAGAATTATCGTTCTCCAATGGTGGAAGATTGTTGAAACCCTTGTCTTAGGCAAAGCTTTGATGAAGCCAAAAAAAAAGAATCAATGTCAAATGCTCATACGTGAATGAGTTCGACTTGCTCTCTTATTTCCTTATATTCTCCAAAAAGGTACAATTTCCAATAATAGGGTTTTAATACATTTAAAATGCATTAAAATACTTTAGTATCCCATTTAATATTTCACTCACTTGGGCGTACCATTGAGATGAAGTATTTAATCTCACTTAATAAAATTTAAGTGGCTCACTTTATTATAAAGTTAAATTATAACTTTATAATATTCCATTAAATTAAATAAATACCACTTAACCCCTCAAATATTAATCTCCCTTGATACTTAATATTTTGACATGCCGTTAGAAGCTGGGGTCAACACTGCAAAACCCCCATGTATCCCAATGCCCTATCTATAAATAGCCACACTACTAGATTGACTTACTATAAATAGTAAGTCCCTCAAATGAGCCAAACACGGATCTGCAAAGGCCTAGAACTGACCCAACTAATGAACTGAAGAATATGAAGTGACAACAACCTCCATTAACTGCCACTGAGACCCTCTATCCAAACATATTAGCCTACAAGGGCCAAATAATAGGCTAATCCTTCACACTCTGATGCTCGCGAAAATGGGGACATTACAGAAACTTTGTTTGTAGTTCAGCGAGATCAAAGTAAGTGCCATCTTCATGTCAATATTGACAAGGGATCTATGATACAAACGTGCTTACGAACTTGAGAGTATTAGCAACCTTTTGTCTATATCTAGCCAATTCTACAAATATTCTTTCGTAGGTTTTTACTTTGAAGAGGTGTTGTTCTCTCCAAGAAAAAAGCTTCTTCTTGTGTTCTTCTGTAGTGACTGAATCATAAGCCGTCCTCAAGTCGGAAATGACGATTTCATCTCTTGGTTTCCTTTCCGCTATATTCTACTCAAACTCCTCAATCTTTGAGCGAAGGTCATGGGTGTTATACCTCAATTGGTACATTTCTACAAGTATAAATCTGCCCCTAGTGATGAATTCTTCTACCCAATCTCTCAAATGTTTTCCGTAGATGACCAACTGACTTAGCTGGTGTTGATCTGCAAGTGACTCCAAAATTTGTGGAAGCAACAAGGTGGCCCATGAAGTACCATGAAGGAGATTTGAAATATATTGTCGTAGTTGCCAAACCTCAGCCTTGAGAGCTACCTTATCTTCTCCGTCTTTGAGCACTCGTTCCTTCAGATTATCTGTTGCAACCTCGAAGAGATTCACATTAGTATGTCGAGTGCTTCTACCGAGATTGGCCCTGACAACTTTGAAGTCATCAATTTCAACCTCATCAATGTTCTTGTCCTCCGGAGGTGTGGCATACTCAAGGATGATCTCTCCTTCAGAATTCTTCTCCATATGAGCTTGCTTCTTCAATTTCTTCTCTGATGTGTCTTGGTAGACGTTGTCAAGCTCTGCAAAGTTCAATTGATAAGAAGGCTTCCTCCTCTTCCTACTAAGTAGGTTCTCAAGCCAAGACAAGGAATCTCTACTAACTTCTCTGGGAGGATCGGTTTCACCTCTAGCAACTCCTGATGAATCACTCGATGTTGAGATGTTATGAACTGGTGAATCACCTTTTGAATCTATATGAATAGGAGAAGGCCTCAGCGATGGTGGAAGAACAGGAGATGAAGGAACGACTTCAACTTGTGGTGCTGACTCAACTAGAACTTCTAGTGCATCTGCTAATTGTTCTTACTAATTCACTTCTTCCTTTAAGCTCTTCGTTTTTTTGATCTTCGTATCTTCTGGAGGATTGCGCATAGCTTTCGCTCTCAGTTTTGATCTAGAAGAAGAAGGTAGAGATAACTGCACTATTGGCGGCTCAGCAACCAGAATAGCTACCTTTTGTGTCTTCTTACTACTTAGGAAGATACTATTGTTCTTGATAACTCAGCTTGTCCTTTCCTCAATTGAGGTGCTCTCTTTGGCGAACCAATCAATTTGTGAAAGTGGTCGTTGCTCAACTTGATCTCGGGCATGCATGGGAAATAGAACTTCCCCATCATTATCAGACAAACCCTCCACATCTTTTGATAAGAAATTTGCGCGCTTGTGCACTTTGAACTCATCTGCACAATTCACCCAAAAATCTTCAACTGTAGGTACATGTGCATGATTTTGACCAAGACGAGCTGCGAAGACACCACAAGGATCGTATGAACGTCTCTCCTTGAAAAGCTTGAGACCAAATCTTGACATTTCATCGCTCATCAACTTAGCATTAGCAGCTGATCTGCATCTATATATGCTCATCTCAAATGGGAAACTCAATGCAAGCTTGCGTATGTTACGCAAAAAAGTGTACACCTCATGTACTTTCCTTAGAAACTCCATGAACACGACCTCATCCATTGGATATCTAGGTAGCATGACTGGATCACCTGAGAAGCCATATACTCTTATGTAGGAGAACATGGGGAATTGGATAAACCAATTAGCCCACTTTGCCATTGCCAACCTAGCATCTACTGAAATTCTTATATGCAACTCATGAACAAGATCTCGCACCGTATGCATCAGGAATAGATCATTCATCCACTTGTAACGCCACTCTGATTCTGAAAACTCTAACTGTGGGTAATGATCATACTGATTCATACACATGCTTAACACCTAGGGTTCCAACGACAATCAAACCTCTAAACTAGCCTTGAAAGACCATTAAATATATGAGGTAAGATATCATGTCGAATTCATGGGCCTTGAAGAACTCTGTCATTTGACGATGGAGACTACCATTGATCAATGCCAGCTAGTCATGGTGTTCTGTTTTGTCAACAATCTAGGAAATGACGTAAAACATCCAAGGCTGAAATTTATTTGCTTCTGCTTGTCCTGTGACTCAATTGAGCAAAGTAATCATGGCTGCAAATTCCTCCTTGAACTCACTACGCCCAACATTCCTCGACAAAGTATTCTACGTCTCTTTTAGCCACTTTTGAGCCATTCTTTTCCGGCACTTGTCCTTTTGCACATACCACACCCTTTAACATTCTTCAATAGATATGATGAATTTTTTCGTGCATGGTGGTATTGCAAAACACTTCTCAATGTCTTATGGCCCAAGGCTGCAAATAATACGCTCATCTGTTAATATGATTTCTCATGAATTTGAATTGTAATGCTTGACACAAGCAATTACAAATTCAAGGCTTTGCACCGAGATGGGAATAGAAGCTGCTGCAAGCAAACCGGAATGATCAAGATTTTTGATTGTAGTGTTTCTTGCACCTTCCAAAGTATGCAAATCAAACACTAGATGCACATGATGCAAGTCGGTTTCGAATGTTCTCAGAAAATCGTGGAGCAACACTGATTTGGTCCTGATTTTTGTTGGAGAGTATTGCATGTCTGAAAACTTGACTTTTGACTGTGAACACACCTATGTTCGGACAAGTTTTGCACAAGAGCTAAAAAATAGATCGCTGATTTTTCTTCAGAAAAAGGCAAATTTTCAAAAAAAAGCTGACATCTAGGTTTTGTAGATAATTTTATTTTGAAGAGACCCAGATCGTCAGATTTTGAAAAAGCTGATTTTCTCAAGAACATGCAAGTTTTCCTAAAAAGTAGGGCGAAAAAATTGAGGTCTGGGTTTTGTAGACAATCTCGTTGTGAAGAGACCCAGATTGTCAATTTTTCAAAAATCCGAGTTTTTCCCAATAAAGAAAAATCTCCTAAAAATGACATGCAAAATTTTCCAAAAACATTTGAGGTCTGGGTTTTGTAGACAATCTCGTTTTGAAGAGACCTAGATCGTCAGATTTTCAAAAATCTAAGGATTTCTTGAACATGCGTGAAAAATTATATTCTCTTGAAATTTATAAACTTTTCCAATCTTCAAGAGGAGCCAAGAACAAGTAGACCCAAATTGATGAAAGTTGAAAATTTTGACCACTTGTTTCTAAAACGTGATGCCCTAGAAAAATAGACCATGAAAAAGTGTGCTTTTGTGCTTCCCACTCTCGAATCCACGAAGAACACTGAAAAATTACTTCATTTGAGCCTCCAAATCTTGATGAGAAGAAAAATTTATGTTTCTTCCTCTGAAAGCTAACCTGCAAATTATGAAAAATGAATGCTTAAAGCTCTCTTAAATAGGGTTTTAGGATAAAAGGCGTTTTCATGCAAGACCCTATTATTTTGGAATCTACATGCAAAAATATCTGACTTCGTTTGCGTCAACATGGAGAATTCCTAAACAATAGGGCGGCAAAAGCATTTATTGATGAAGACATTTTTGAAAAAAATTCTAAGTCAAGATGACTTGGGCGCCTTCCTTGAAATAAGGCGCCTATATGCTCCAGACTTAGTTTATTTTTCGAAAATTTCAAATTTCGCTTGCCTCTACCTCCGTTGAAGCCTACTTCTGCCTTTGACGATCTGTCAAATTGGTACTATCAATTGATAATCTCTGTTTGACCATGGAAATCTCATCTTTGATCACTACTAAAGTGATCCCCAACTTCATTCCAACATTTGTCGTTATCTGATCGTGTTTGCAAATCCTCGAAGCTATTGACAAAGAGCAAAATGGAAGAAAACATGGCGGGGGTCAAAAATTTTGTAAGTGTTGAACACTTGGGCACCCTCGAAATAAGGCGCCCAAGTTCCCTTGCCGCCATTTTTATGAAATTTTCAACTTTTACTTTGCTTCGTTTCGCATGTAACTGGTGACCCCTATTTGGATGTCATTTTCCGCCAATCTGTGAACGATTGGGACTGAAAGTTAGTCATTTTGGCAAGCCTGATCAAATATGAGAAGAATGATACCCCATACCAGCCTCTGTTACTGTACCTGACTGATTCTGCGAAAGCCAGAACTGGGCTAACCGAGATGTTTTGACAAATTTTTGAATGGACGGAAAATATTCTAAGGCATGCAGTAAAGGCGCCCAAGAATCCCAGTATTAGTCAAAATTTGATGATTTTCAGCTTTTTTGCGACTTTCTTCATTTTCTGTGTTTTTGCCTCTATTTGATCTGCAATTCCCATTGTCTAACAGATCCTCTAAATAGGATGATGAATTCATTGAAGAGCCTGAACATATTTGAGGTGACCTCCAGCTTTTCAAACCCTTAAACTGTTTTTGACTGCAATTGACTAGATCTGAATTGGTTTGACAGGTCAAATTGCACGTTTTCTAAAAAACAAGAAAAATTTTCTAAGGCATGAGATCTTGGGCGCCCTCCTTACAATAAGGCGCCCAACTTCTCCAGAGTTAGATTATTTTTCAAGATTTTCAAATTTCCTCGCCAGCCATTCACCACCTTCGTCAACTACGTTGACCGTCGTTGTTGATGCATTGACCATGTTCACCATTGTGCGTGCATGATCTACGGAAACTAAAAAATTGGCTAAGGCATTGACTACCAAACGCCTCCCTTGAAATAAGGTGCCTTTCTTTTCCAGACTTTAGAAATTTTTTCATAATTTTCGCTATTTTTAGATTCCCCTCCTTTCACTGTTTTTCGAGCATATTTCATCGTAGATCAATCTGTGCAACGTTTGAGACTTTAAATCTGACACCTGGCAGCTAGCCATCCTCCATTGATGACCTCGAAGGTCCTAATTTATTTTCTGAAAAAGCAAAATAGACCCACTAGAGAAAATCCGACTTTTTGACGATTTTGACTGGACCAGCGTGATTGGGACGTATTTTCAACCAATCAAAATCAATTTGAGCCTTCCATGCAAAGATTCTATTTTTAGACATTTTCCTAAAAAGTAGGGCCGCAAAACTGAGGTATGGGTTTTGTAGAGAATTTCGTTATGAAGAGACTCATATCATTAGATTTTGAAAAATTTGAGGATTTCTTGAATATGCGTGATTTCCTAAAAAATAGGGGCCGACATGCAAATTTCTATTTTTAGAAAATTTTGCTAGCATCGTTTTGACAACAAACCTAGAAAAACCCTATGGTCCATTTATTTTTAGAATTTTTTTTAAAATGAAAAATTTCTATTTTTAGAAATTTTGACCTTTTTTGACTTTTGACGACAATTTTTACAAGATTTTAACCATCTTTACAAAATGCCTTAATGAAGCAAAAATTATAATTTTGGGTACAACACAGTCTATAACAGCAGTTTACTTCCTCAAATGTTAATTTGTAATACATTTTATATATATTTTGTGAACCCTGGATGGTAGTACCATCGGAGTCCATCATTTGAATGCATTTTCATTTTGTAAGTTGGCTAGTTCACCGCCAAGAATTATAGCATTTTCATTCAGCCCGTTTTGGCATGAACAAGCTAACATTATCAACCATTTTGGTTTGAGTCAAGCTTAGAAATTCTACTAATGGCTTGCATTGCATACACGGTTCACTGAAGAGGTGCTGATAGGCTAGCTTTGCTACCCGCATATCACTTTACGCAGTCCATCGAAGAGGTGTTGATAAGGCTGGCTTTGTCATCTGCATATTCTGGTCAACTTGCCACCATATCATTGTCATTGTATTCATTCAAAATAGTTGTGGTTCAAAGAACTGTATGCTCTCACCTTGCCCACTCTAGGATTTTGGTGATCAGAAAGTGGTCAAGGCATTATATTTTCATCTTCTATATTGCAAAAATAAAAATAAAATTAGGGTGGGTTGTTACATAAATTAAGATCAAATCTTTTTCTTTTTTTTATGATAATGTCAAAACTAGAGGTAAAACAACAAAATTGGGTTTTTTTTTTCATTTCAGATGTTTAGTAGGAAAGATTTGGTGCTAAAGTGTCAATTCTTCAAAGGATTGCAATTAGTGTCTTGTGCCAACCATGCGGCAATTCAAAATGCAAGTCCAATTGGAGTATGTTTGAATACGTACAGTCTAAAAGACACAACAAGTTGTCACTACAAATGTTGAATAATCTTCTTTATGTTCATTATAACCTTTGCCTCAATCACAAGAAAATATTGAGCATTGACTAATTTCCTATGATCTAAAGGAGCTTGATCCACAATCAGATTGGACTACCAAGGCTAAGGATTCCATCTTCAAGGAGGATGATTTTGCATGGGTTGATCAAGTAAATATAGAGGTAGAGGTAGTAGTCGTGATAGTGGAGGATAGAGCACAAGTAGACCACTTTGATGTTGGTGTCACTGATACACAAGCGAATAACATGGATGCATCATCATTGATGAGTTATCTTAAACACCCACCCAAGACTTGTCATACAAATATGGATTTTGGGAGGAGCGATGTAGGCTCCTCTTAGCCATAGTTAAGCTTTAAGTTTTGATATTTGTTTTGATACAATGGATTTGATAATCCACGAGTTTTGTATGCATTTGTCAATATTTATGTATTTAATAAATATTGATACCTTCAAATAAAATTGACTTTTGAAGTCATGTAACTTTTGAATACTTGTGTATGTGATCAAAGTAGCATATATTAGATTAGTTTATTGTGTCTTGAAAGTTTGCTTGCAAAAGGGTGCATGATTAAAGCTTTAAAACCTTAAAAATCACTATGTTTCATGGTTCTTTCAATTTGTCAAGTCTTTGTTGAGTCTAAACACCAAGTCTAAACCCAAATAAAAAATTAGCTTGTTGAATCTAAGCTCAATTGAAGTCTTTAACCATGGTGGGAGAGGTTTGGTGAATAGGTTTCAAACCTTCAAAGGATTTCCCTATGTGTTAAAATTCTAATCACAATGACTGATTATATAATGCTTAAAGAACATTGAATAAATCATACAAATTATTCAAATTCAAATTGCAAAACTGACAATGAAAGTATACATAGACTTCCAAGCTGTAATGTCCCCTTTTGGGATTGGCCTAAATCTTGCACTAGAATCACAAGCTTAATGTAGTTAGGGTTACAACTTACCACTTAAATGCTTCAAACAAGGTAAATCTTGGTTTTATGTCCTACAATCATGTTAGATAATATTGGAATGTAATTCATGTGATCAAAACATCGATACAAAATTACATAATGATTTCAAGACTACCTAGGCCACCCATATCCATAATGCATAATGGAAGTTTTAATCACAATAGGACTTGGATGAGAAGCAGGATAAGTCTGCCTGAAGCTATCGATCTAAGGCCAAGAGCACGAGCATCCGACCAAGACAACCCACCCCTTGGCCCCAAGCGGTAGGAACGTCCAAACCAAGACAATTCCACCCTTGAGGTGGGCTACTTAGTGGATACACTTGTATCTGCTTTTCCTATCCATGCTATCTTGTCCATCCCCTTGTAATTGCAATTCCTTGAATCCATCCTAACAACCAATCATAGTTTGGCTTGATAGGGAAGCCTTGAAAGGGGTTTAATGTTTGTTTCCAATAATCTACTTTCAGCCTACACCTCGGATAGAGTGTTCCACCTCCTTGGGAATCCTGAGATAGAGTTTATCGTCAACCATTCCCAGTTGCTCCTAATTCCTCTTGCTCTGTTTTTCTAGAGGAGATAGGATAGTTTTAGCGTTAGCCTAGTTGTAGTTAAGATATGCGGAAACCAGAGAAAACCTTAGCTGCAATGTTCTTGGTTTTATAACCTTGTGCCTCTACCAGCTAAGTCAAAAAGATAGGAACTTAGATTACTTTACTTTTTACACATATCAGCAAAAGAGGGAGCTTCCCCTCCCAATTTGAAGAGCAGTTAATACCGTGCAGAGCTGTTTGTTTCCAATACGCACTTCAGAGGTGTGAATTGAAACGCCAACACATATCTAATAGAATCTACAACAATTGAGATGAAAGAGAAAACATATATGCAGAATGTAAACAAAAAGTTCAAAAGAATTAATTGACAAGTTAGAAACTTCGAAAGTTGAACCATTGAACAATAAAATAAAAATATTAAAATCAGGAATTTAATATGAAAATCAGCAATTTAATATTTAATATTTAATAAAATCAGTGATGTCTTACCTCACAATAGCCCACCAATCGTCATCAAGGATCCTTTATTTGATGGCTTATCCTTCAGTAAATTGAATAGGCCTTCTACTCCACTCGGAATTCACCATCATCAATTGTAGAGGCTCATACTGTCATACACCTCAATCATCCTCTAACAAAATGAAGTAACTAGCATATCTTGTCTCAATAGGTTTGAGGAATTTCTTTTTTGAAAACATTCTAAAGAGAGCAAGTGAGGTGTGATGGTTGCAAATGAACATTTAAATATCTCTAGCTCCTACCACCACTTGCTTCAACCAATCTATTTTCCCTGTCTCTCAATGCATTGTTCAATGCATGAACACAACACAACATTCAAAAGATGTGCTTGTAAGCATCCTCCACGTCATACCAATCAATTTGCACACATGTGTTGAATCAATGACCACCTGTACAACATTTGAGGTCCCAACCTCCTCTATGGCCTCTCTCAAAATGCTAACCTAGAAGTTTGCATCCATACGCTTCCTTGAACAATCCATGGCTCTAAGAAAAAAAGAGCCAGCTAAGCATATGACTATGATATGGATGAGTGACCAATGTCTAATATTGGTTCACCCATCCATCACAATCAAACAACCCATCCTGATCCAAGTTTGCCTCATATCCTCCATTAGCAAATTAACCTTAGAATATTCTTTGTTTAGGATGGTAGTACATAGTTTATGATCTATAGGGAGGGAAAATGAGGGACCAATATACATATTTGATCATTTGATTGAAATAAGAATGGGCCACATGAAATGGGATGGCATGGGCATAAAAACAATTGGCAATGGAAGACTCTATTGCATCACATGCCTACACATTAAACATACTAGCAACTGTCCCTAGCCTCCCACCACCACTAACCTTCCTCTTCCTTTTGTGGCAATATCACTACTACCACTACCAACCATGGATGGCATAAGCATAGATGATTGTCCGCTTGCAGAAGAATGTGCTAGCATTGTCACACCTTTAGACCTCATTTCCACGTCCATGTGCAATCTATGAGCCTCTAGCTTCTCATCCTCCTTTATGTCTGGAAAAACCTTAACTCCATGGCTGGTAACACCCAAGAAATGAGATCGTGCCTTCTATAGCTCCCTCTAAAATCTATGTTGCAAACATAACACAACCCCACACTACTCCCCCTTGAATTTTTACTTTCAGTATCTAGCATTGTCACAAGTTGGAGAAGGGTTTTCTTTTTATTGAAAGGGTCTTTTGGATAATGTTTCAAGGCATCGAAAGGACACTCAAATGGATTTGGTGGCTGTTCACCTCCACCCCCAACACTTCCACACTTTGATGAGGCTCAAACTCTGACATTTATTTGATTTTCTTCGACTTCGTTGTCACTACTATCATTCTCATTGCTGCTCATGTTGGTTTTGTGATATATAATAAAACTTCAAACAAAAGAATGAAAAAAAATCAAACATTTCTTACTTTAAGCTCTGAAACAAAATTGAAAAAAATAAAATAAAAGGATAGAATGACTTAACTTTTTCAAGAAATTATTATTTCCTACCAAATATGCCTTGGATTCACCCTCCCTTATAACTTTTCCTTCAAACCCTGCTAAAAAAAATTGTTTCTCCTTCAACTTTCAAACTTTGCTTTAGCTTGCAATATTTTTTTGACACACATAAAATGAAATCAAATGGCAATAAAATGTGGTTGTTTTTTCCATTTAGGGTGGCCTATGTTGTGGGGGCCCACCAAAAATGAGTAACTAATTGTTCTTTTAATTGCTTTGTGTGTTGTCTTTTAAAGTGCGTTGGAATGGAAAATTGAGGACAATTGGTTGTCCACTTTACTTTCTCTTGTCCCCACGTTTTGAAGACATTTCCAGAGGTTTTTGAATTTTTAGGGATGGCCCAAGGATATCCCCAACATGTTCTCTTGTCCCCGAAACATTCTGAGGATGAGAATGCATCAAAAAGGGCTGGGGACGCATCCCCAGGTTTCCTTGTTTAAAAGTAAAGATATATGAGTTATCCCACTGTTCTCACCCATTTTTCATCCAATGGGAATAGCACCCATTGTACTCCTTCGAGCAAAAATGGATCAATATATTTAGAATCACCATTGAGAACAAGCTAGAACATGGGTTTTCTCCAAAGAAAGTTGCACCTAGTCCAAATTATCAAGCATTTCATGTTCATGGTTCATGCTCTATGGTCAAGATATTTGAAAAAAATTAAACTTTAACAAAGATAACATAGGAAGTAACATAGATATTCAAATCTTGCTTCAACAAGGTACATATGAGTTTAATGTGTATGTGGTCTAGCATCTAAGACATAGGACAAATGAATACTATGTAATCAAATACTAAGTTGTTGGGTCCTTCACTTTATCCCCCATACCCATGTGGATTCAGTTCCGGTGTGAGTTCATGAAGAGTCTGCCCCTAGGTATGCCCAAGGTCCCACTCAGTCATAGGACAAATGAATCCTATGTAATCAAAAGCTAAATTGTCAGGTCCATTACTTTACCCCTCCTACCCATGTGGGTTCGGTTCAGGTGTGGGTTCGTGACGAGTTCGGCTTCAAGTACGACCAAGTTTTTGCACGGCACACCTGGGTGAAGCCTTGGGCATACTTGGACAAACCCGAGCGTACCCACAGCTTGGGGCATCCCTTTTTCTTACAAAAACAAAAAACAAAAAAAAAATCTATGAAAACATAAAAGTCACTAAAAAGGCATCAATTGCCCTAAAGTGAGGGCATATTATGCTTTTCAACTCACTTCACAAACACAAAAGGCCACAAAAAACATTTTTCGCTTCCAAGTAGCCATTGTTGGGTTTTGAAGGTCAATGCCATTTTTTTTAAGGTCAGAGTTATGGAGGAATTAGACCTACACCAACAAGGGAGAAATAGCTGCACAAAGAAGACCTAACCATCAAAGGTGAGTAAATCTTTCATTTTTCAAGATTTCAATAATTTTTTTGAAGATTTTTCAAGTTTTTTTTTTAAATGAATTTTTTTCTTAATTTTTTTGGTAAGCTTTGATTTTTTTTTTAACTTTTTATGCACAATAAGGGGTTATAATGTCAATTTACTTTTTTCTAAATCAATTGTTGTGTTGAATGTTTCTTGTTTTAGGTTCGTACAGAATGGTCGGTAGTTCTAGTTCAATTGGCCCAAATGCTATGAGTCAATTTAAATATGATGCATCATCAACTCTTTGACGATATATGACAATGATTCAACAACTTCCTGGTGGTGGGGGTTATCTTCAACATCGTAGCCAATATGAACTCAGTATAAGAGCTCGTACTTTTGAGTGAAAGCTCACTTATGCACTATTTCTTTACAAATATTGGATTATATTAAAGAACAGGAGGACGCTGACATGGCATGTAATAGATCAAAGGCTATTGCACATCCTCTTGCCAAGAGAAGCTTGCACAAACCTCCTAGTGGCTTATCACAACCGGCTGCCCCACATGCTTTCATGCCAATGCCACCATCCTCTGAAGGAGATAATGTTTCGGTTTCACGAAAAAGAGGCCCATTGGAGAA
The DNA here is from genome assembly GCA_007258455.2 of Sequoia sempervirens. Taxonomy (NCBI): domain Eukaryota; kingdom Viridiplantae; phylum Streptophyta; class Pinopsida; order Cupressales; family Cupressaceae; genus Sequoia; species Sequoia sempervirens. The sequence goes on from VDFB02042445.1 coordinate 44,709, forward strand.
TGCCTTTGAAAATGAAGTGAGGGAGATTGCAAATCAGAGCACTGCTCATTGCATTTATGCCAATGGACATCCTTTCAAACTTGTTAGATCAACTTATTGGTGGGAAATGGTGACGGCCCTTTCCAATACAACGTTTGATTATGTTAGTCCTAGGTATGGGAAGATATGATCCACCTTACTAGTGAAGAAGAAACCTTCAATAGAAGCATCATTGAGAGTAATCATTTCTAATGGATGGAAAGATTACAGAAATAGACCATTGATCAATGTTATAATATTCTCCCCTAAACGGGCAATATTTATGAAGGCAATGAATTGTGAGGGGGAAATAAAAGATGCAAGTTTCATTGCCAATATCCTCATAGAATCCATTGAAATGGTGGGGTCTGAAAATGTTGTCCAAGTTAAAAGACAATGCGAAAAATTGTAGGGCAGCTGAGTGTATTGTGCAGGGTACATATAATCACATTTTTTGAACACCACGAGTAGTCCACTCACTCAATTTGATATTGCAAAAGATTGGCACACAAATCGAGTGGGCCAAACAAATTTACACGAAGGGCGAGAAGATCCAAATGTTTGTAACTAATCATTATATGTCGCAAGGCATATTCAGACTTTCTGCAAGTTGGAGTTGTGGAAGGTAATTTAAATTTAATTTTTTAATATATTTTTTAAATTTTTAAATTTTAATTTTTTACTGTTGATTTGTGACATGTATTTTTTTCATGTTAGGTTGTTGAAACTCAATTTGCATCTCACACAACTGTCTTAAGATGATTGTGAAGGTGCAAGAGGCCTTGAGTTCTATGGTCATCAACAACCTGTGGAGTGTATGGAGGCAGTCAAACACAGAAAGAGCCTAAAAAGTAAAAGCATTGATCCTAGATGATCAGTGGTGGACTCGTGTGGATTATGCTTTGAATTTCACCAAGCCCATCATGGGCATGATTAGGTATGCGAATACCGATCGCCCATGTTTGGGTGAAATACATGATGGCATGGATTCCATGGTGCAAAAAATAAGAGCAATAATAGAAGCCAATGAACATGACTGAACAAAAATATTTTTAAAAATTGTGCAAAAGATTATTGTTGATTGTTGGAATTGTTGGTGTTATAGCAGCTTCGAGCCTTATCCTTCCAGCCACGAACTTGATGAAATAAATTCAATATAACCTATCGGCTATTTAATTTATTCAAGTCAATGTCAATGTGAAGAGGCGCTTCACTTGCAACTTAAACAAATGATTAATTATTGTGAATAATTAAATGAGGACGACTTATCTCATCTGCCACCTCTTGGAGATATATCGATTTACTTTGGAGGCCGACATCATGTTTCAAGGAGACACGATTCTTTGTAGAATGCCGACATGAAGACTTGAAGGGATGCGACCTATCCCTCTCACTTGTATATATTGGAGTTGATCATTTGTCATTTGGCATTCATTCAATTACATTCAGAAGTTCGAGTTTGTGCAAGTGCGAATTTGTCAAGTGCAGATCAAAGTATTGAAGGAGGCCGATTTTATCACTAAGACAGTTTGATATTAACAGCAGCAAGGAGTCATATATTATTCTGTGTTTGCATCAAGTTGTGATGCTGTTGTTTGGCCTAATAATTGGCCTCATTGTAAAGGAGATTATTGTTCTATATTCAATATATAAGTGATATATTGTTGCTAGGTTTTTCTCCCCTCAAGTGTAGGGTTTTCCCAGGGTATATGATGTGTCTATTTGTCTGATTTTGAATTAAAATCTGCTTATCTAATTTCTGATCATAAAACTAACGTGGTATCAGAGTAGGTTTAAGAAGATCGTGATTAGATTTCTATAAGCAGCTAAGTTCTTCCATTCGAGTTCTCATTTGTTTGTGTCTATCTTATCTTTAAAATGGTGAATGGGCTCAAGATTGAAGATAGGCTTGAAGGTGCTTCCAATTTCACATCTTGGAAGCTTAGAGTAATGCTTGCATTGGAAGAAAATGAGATTGTTGACTTCGTGGAGAGCGAAATTCTAGAACCTTCCGATGAGAATGAGAAGTCCCAATGGAAGAAGAATTGCACTAAGGCGAAGAAGATTTTGGTAGACTCCGTAAAGGACCACCTTGTGCTGGTCATCTCCAAGTTGAAGAAAGTAAGGGAAATGTTCAAGACCTTGGAGGAAATGTATGAGATCAACAATACAAGTAGAGCTCTTGCACTAAGGCAACAACTTCATCATGTCAAGATGGCAAAAGGAGATTTTGTCATCTCCTTCTTGAAGATCACCGAGTTGAGAGATCAGCTCTCTACCATTGGGCATATGGTTGATGATAAGGATTTGACTATGTTGGCGCTTAACGGTCTTCCTCAATCATGGGAGCCATTCATCCAAGGCATCAATGGGAAATCAAAACTACTTAAGTTTGATCGCTTGAGGGCAGATTGCATCCAAGAAGAATCTAGATTGACTGCGAGAGGCAATGGGAAAAGTTCTACCAATGAAGAGATTCATGTTCTTGCCGCCCAATCTTAGAAAAAGAAAGGAAGAGAAGGGAAGAAGGGCAACTTCAAGAGGAACAAAGATAGAAGATCAGATGGTGCTCCTGCATCTAAAAAGAAGAAGGATCTTTCCTACTTACAGTGCTTTAGATGTGACAAGTTTGGTCACTATGCAAAAGATTGTCCAACTAGACCTAAACAACATGCTTCAGTTGCGGATGTGGGTGAGATCTCTCCTCAAAAGGATTCAAGTGGTTTTCTATTCTATTATGCCTTATCAAGCAATGTTCCAACGGATGACAACACTTGGTTCATTGATAGTGGTGCCTCTCGCCACATCATGGGTTGTAGAGAACATCTATCTGATTTGGTGGAAAGAAATTCAAGTGTTCAAGTCATAATTGGAGATGATGCATGTTATTCTGTGAAAGGTGTTGGGACCTCCACTCTTCACTTAGATTTCGGCATCTCCTTGCAGTTGAGTGATGTACTATTTGTACCAGGCATCAAGCGGAACCTTGTCTCTATTTCAGCCTTGGAGGACAAGGGATATCAAGTTGCATTCTCCGAAGGTAAATTTCTTGTATGGCCAAAGAACTCAAGTATCCAAACTACCCAAATGATTGGAGTTCGACATGAGAGTCTCTATAGACTTTAGACTCGTCCATTTCAAGTTTTGTTGCATGATTCATCAAGTTCATGTGAGCTTTGGCATAGAAGACTTGCTAATCTTCACTTTAGAGCACTACCAACCATGGAGAAGATGGTCACTGGCATTCCTAAACTCAGCCTGGAGCATGAAGGCACTTGTCGAGGATGCGCATTGGGTAAGAATACTAAAGGTCCCTTTCATAGTAGTGAAAGTAGATCTAAATGTATTCTATATCTTATTCATTCTGATTTGTGTGGTCCAATGTTTGTTGCTTCTTTCAGTGGTTTCTTGTATTATGTAGTTTTTATTGATGACTACTCTAGAAAGACTTGGATTTATACTTGAGAGATTCAAGGAATTTAAACCTCAGGTAGAGAACTTGTCCGCGAAGAGGATCAAAGTTTTGAGATCCAACAACGAAGGAGAATACATCTCTGGAAGCTTTCGTAACTTTTGTGTTGAGGCAAGAATTAAGAGGGAGTTTTGTGTTCCCTACAATCCACAACAAAACGGTGTAGCAGGAAGGAATAACATATCTATTGTAGAAGTAGCTAAAGCCATGATTCATGATCAAGATCTGCAAACCTTCCTTTGGGCCGAGGCATCTAGGACAGCTGTGTATGTTCAAAATCGGAGCCCTCATCGTATCTTGGAGAACATGACTCTTGAAGAAGCTTTCATGGGTGTGAAACTTGAAGTAAGTCATTTGAGAATCTTTGGTTGTCCTGTGTATGTTCATGTGCCTAAAGATAAAAGGACAAAATTGGAACCATCTGGCAAGAAGGGAATATTTGTGGGCTACAGTGAGTCTTCAAAAGCCTACAGAGTTTACATTCCAAGTCAGAAACTGATAGAGATCAGCAGGGATGTTACATTTGAAGAGGATGTTGCATTTAAGAGATCTAAGGGCACTCACATGGAGATAGACAATGAAGACGAAGAGTCTCCTCAGGACATGGAAGTTGATCATACTCC